>KK113781.1:833552-908760 GCA_000611955.2 Stegodyphus mimosarum
TTCCTCATACTCTTGAACCAACTCAGGGCTTGAACTTTTACTTTAGCCAATGCTATTGTCATCTTCTGAAGCTAATTCACTCGATGTATCGTAAAATGCAGTTCAAGTTATTCTAGAAAGGTCATCACCTAACCTTTGCCATCGAATGTTGCAGCTGGTTCATAGCTGCCCGCATGGTTTCTGCTAAGAAACTAAATCCCTCCATAGGGTTTACAGGTGCCTCAGGGATTTGAAAAGTAGGAGGAGTCAGTGTGAATTTTCCACTTTCTAATTATACAGTCGTTTGAAGTTTTGGGAGCTACATGTAGAGTTCCTCCCTCTTATTCTACTAAAGAAAATGTCGAGGAATCTAGGGAATTGTTAAGCGATTTATCGCTTAGTTCAATAACAGAAATTGTAAACTCAAGAAGGGTTAACTACCCTTTATTTTATTCAAAATGAGATAAACAGTTGGCCCCTTATTCGAGCTTACAACAAGGCCTCCACTCGGGCTTGAAATCAAAATAAGAAATAAGAACTACCTATAATTAACTAAGAGATTTAGCCGAAGCTAATACATATCTAACGTAGTTGGCCCTTAATTTTAAACTAGCCGGCGAATATCAAAAGACATGTAAGATATGGCCCGAGCGTAACAGCTTCTAGAGACTCAGTCGAAGGCAAACAGGCGCCACAGCCCTTGAGGAGCAGCGCGCGGAGACGAAGCACAGCCACGGGACCGAACCCCCGGAAATGGAACGTCGCCACCGGCCGACGCATTTTCAGCAGTTCAGCCTACTTTTACAAAAAATTCATATAAAAGCAGCATTTTTATATAATGACCTCAGTTTTCGAGGTTGCGTACTTAATATACTAATTATTAATATGTGTTAATATAAAGAATATCACATTAATAGAAAAAGGAAACATGAGAAATACTAAAATTATAAGCATGAAAACAAATATTATACACATGAAAATAAAATTACAAATACGAAATGTAAAAGAAAATTAAGTAATAATCATCTGTAGATAGTTAAATTCCAATTTAATAATTCTGCTGTGTGTAGAAAAATTCAAAACGAGAATCGACACAAAGCACAATGACAGCTTTTTTGACAGCATATGCCACGCCAGTAAGATGCATCACGCATCGGGAGAGCTGGCATCTTTCCCCTTCTTTAATAATAGTGTAAAGTTACTTTTCAATTAACCAAGAGAGTCTATGTTAAGTTTTAAAATAAATGTATAAAAGGACATCAGGTTTAAGTTTTTCCATCACAGAAGTTCGGCGACGTTACACACGTTTTGTTAGCTAGAAGCTTTTTCCCACATTCTCCTAATAAGCAAACAAAAACAAGTTTCGGGAGCTAAATGTAGAGTTTCTCCCTCTTATTCTACTAAAGAAAGTGTCGAGGAATCTAGTGAACTGCTAAGCGATTTATCGCTTAGTTCAAATAACACAAATCGTAAACTCAAAAAGGGTTATCTACTCTTTATTTTACTCAAAATGAGGTGAACAGTTGGCCCCTTATTCGGGCTTACAACAAAGTCTCCACTCGGGCTTGAAATCAAAATAATAACGAACTATAACTGACTAAGAGATTTATCCAAAGCTAAAACATATCTAACGTAGTTGTCCCTTGATTTTAAACTAGCCGTCGAATATCGAAAGGCACGTAAGATACGGCCGAGCGCAACAGCTTCTAGAGACTTAGTCGAAGGCAAGCGCCCGCTACTTGGGATACCTAGCTCTCTCTCTCTTGAAGTAAGTTTGAACTTCCTTAAATAATACTTCTTACTCATTTAGCATTCAACGCGATTCTAATACCTCATTCTGTTAGTGAGTTGTAAGTTGAAACAAGGAACGATAGGAAAGCATGGTTAAATTAAACTAACTGTTATAAAAGTAAAATATACCTTACAATACAATGCAGCGATATAAAAAAATATGCATTCACAAATGCTAGTAAATTATTAACAATGTGAAAAATTCAATGTTATACTATAACTAGAAGACCAGGATTTTTTGCCCTGAAGATGTTGTTTCCTTTCTGAAGTTTTAGGTAACCTATTAGTTATTATTTGAAGTTTGAATGAAATTTTAATGTAAACTGCAGAATTTTCAGTTGAAATAGAAAATCAGTAGTCCATATTCAATTATTTTCAAATCTAATTAAAACTGCATTTCCATAACTGAAATAGTACCTTGTTTACCTTTTTCAAATATAAAATAAAATCTTCTAAAATGCTTATTTCTGTTCAATTCAATTCGCTTTACTCATTGCAAAAGAATAGCTATCTAAATTAAAAAATCTCCGCTTGATTTCGGAGAATAAAACAAAACATAAATGAAACTGCAGTTTGCAATAATGTCTCTCTCTTTGATAATCTTAATAGGGAGCCGTTAAGCTTCTTTTCCTGTCTGTGATACGGAAATACGAAATTTTCTTTCCGCTTTATCATTTTAATGGCTGCTCGTATGCACTACTTTGCCCTAAGAAACGTTCTCTTTGCTCTCCCACTGCTTCTTGTAGGATTTGCATTTTATAATCTTTTATCAGAAGTACAGTGAGAAGGCGAGATTTTATTTGCATTCGTTATATATAGTTGTACTTCTGCTAATAGATTCCACATATTATAAAAATACCAACTTGAAAAGAGCAATTTTTCTTAAAGCAGAGCTTATTTTTATATTTCGGGCAATGCCGTCTAGCAGTAAAATAGGAGAATAGGAATATCGGTGAATAAATGTTATTTTAATCTAGCAATAAAAATACAACAATCTTGGAAAATCATAAGAAATGAACAATACGTATGGAAGAGCATCTGTGTTTATCTAAACTTCAAGTAGATAATAAGAAATGTTTCAGTGGCTATTGTAGCGCAAATAAAATGCATTAGTTTTTTTAATTACTAGGAATTTACCTTTGACTGTCGCAAAATAACCTGCATTAAAACTCGAACAAACTAAGCAACTGATAGAATTTTAATTTTTTTTTATTAAACTACTATATTGGCTTATTTCAAAAGTACATAATATTTTACGCAATTTTTATCCAAGTATAAGAGCATTACTAACACAACCGCCTGGGTTTGCTTCATCGTAAGACAGCCCTAATTAGTTGGACTACTTCCGCCGTCTAACTGGACTACTTCAGCAAAGTTAAAATCTTCGAGTGGGACGGTTGTTTGTCCTGTGACATATACTACAATAAGAAGAAGAATGCATTTTATGCATATTGTTATTTCGAGGCTTATTATCAATAAACTCGGAAATATCAATTTGACTTAAATTTTATTTTTTAAAGATTTTATACTACTAGTGATACAAAATCTCTTAAAAGTCAAAGAAGGTTTCGTAGCTTTATAAACAGTGAAAAATACCATAAATTGTTTTAAATGCTTAACGCATTACTGCATGACGTCAGGAAGCTAGAAAAATCAGTTTTATTCTCACCATAATTGAACCATAAATATTTCTAATTATTCGCTGGGCACACCAATCATTATTACTTGGAGAATACGCACAGGGATACGCGAATGTTTTTCTTCCCCATTTAAAAATCACTTAGGAGACACGACAGTTCTACTTGACCAAATTCAAAGAGTCAGAATTTCCAGTAGATTTTACTTAAGATAGTCCAGTAGATTTTACTTAGGATAGTTTAGTAAATTTTACTTAGGATAGTTCAGTAGATTTTACTTAGGATAGTTCAGTAGATTTTACTTAGGATAGTTCAGTAGATTTTACTTAGGGTGCCAGTGCAAAAGCATTAGGTTTTACGAGGCTAGGAAACATTAAAAACTAAATATACCATTGCTGAAATTGGAAACACGAATCGTCCAGTGCTAGCTGCATGTGCTACTACTTACAAAACAAGAGCACTCACGGGTAGCGCTGTTTTATTTCTTATGAAATGAGCAGTGTTATTTAAGGAATCACTTAAGAATTGCTTTATATCATGTGTAACAAATAGCTTCTATTCTAGAACTGTTTTAAAAGATTTGGTTTGATTTAGTTGATTACGGGAAAGCAGATGATGGCTATCTGCCTAAGGGTAGGACTTGGGGGTCTTCCTAAGGGAAACTGTCTCTATATACGTTACACAAGTGGAAAAGCACGAAAACGCCCATGCAGCCAGCCTGTTAACCTGGATGCAAACTGGGGATCGAACTACTAGTATCTGCCGACTTTACCGCTAGGCCCTTGGTGGCCTCTAAAAATGTTTACAAATAATCTTAAAACTATTTCACCATGTATAATTAGATACCTACAAATCCCTAATTTAAATTAAATTAAAAGTTCTTTAAAATTTGTTTTTTACCTAAATTTAAAGTAATTCCTCGTAATAGATCTCCTTTGCATGCTGGACATTACAGGATTAAATTTCCTCCAAATATAATTTCATTAATGTCAAGGAAATCCGGTTTTATACAATTACTAAATTATTATCTTTTCTCCATATTGTTAAAAATTATTACATGGGCCTAAAAAAATCCAAAATTTTTGAAAAGAAAATAAATTTCATCGAAAGAAGGAAAATCAATATACATTATTAGAATATCCCTTTTTATACCCATACATTGCTTAAAAGTTTTGAAAGTTGTGAGGTTCTTTCTTTAAATCTTTAGTTCTAACTTCGAACCCCACGAACACTTAACAAGCGAATAATCGCTTAAGTGTGAACAGAAAACGTGAGACTTGGGAAGGGTTTAAAACCCTTTATTATTCAGTATATTTACAAGTCAGTTCCGACTTGGAACTTTAGATAAATCCGCCATTCGGGCTTGAAATTAAAATACTAATAATTTGAACTAAAATTAGCTTAACTAAAGCTCTTAAAGGATATAGAAGAAGCTATCAGAATCTAACTAGTTGGCCCCTAAGTATTAATTAAATTGGCGAAACCTAGCAAGGGCCTAAGATATGGCCGAGAGTAATAACAGCTAAGAGAGACGTAGCCAGAAGGCAAACGCGCGCTAGTCAGGAAATCAGACTCTCTCTCCTGAAGTCGGTTAAGTCACGACTTAAATAGTACTCTTTATCATTTGCATTATCTGCGTTTCTGAATTTACATTCTGGCAGGAAATTGTAAGCTGAAATTAGAATAAGACAGGAAAGATACAAAACTTAAAATAACTGTTAGTAAACGTATAATAAACCTTACAAGGTGAGATCATTAAGCTTACATAAAAGATTCTTTAATGTGCTAACTATCAGTATTTTTATACAAATGTAAAGAATATGTAAATGGATATGTGCATTAATATTCAATTTTTTCATGATGTCAAACTTAGTCTAAACTAAGTTTCAATCAGAACTAGAATAATGGAGCTAATGTTCTCGAATTAATGTAATAACTCGTATTCTTCCTGAAAGAGCACCAAAACTATTGGAATCAATTTCTTACGTTTTTCATGTTCTTAAAAGACCGATATCTTTACTCGTGTTCACATTTTCTCCTTCTATGAAAGGCCCGCTTGGAGAATAAATGCTTAGTTTGGAAGAAAATTCTATGAAATCGTTAATATATTTCGGCTGGGAGATTTTTTAAAAATTTGCAAGGATTGTTCTGTAATTATTTAAAGAATACAAAATAATGTTACTTCAAAATGAACTGGGCATGATAATTATTTTATAGTTATCCTATAGACAGGTGAATAAATATTGATCATTTCCTCTCTAATACTAATAAAGTGCTTTCTCAAGATTTCATAGACATCCAAGCAATGCGGTTGAGAATAAAAGAAGTGGAAACAAGTTCAGAGTTGTAAAGAGTAATATATGAATAATGATCCTCTAATATATAAATTTCCAAGTGTATCATATGTGAATGATTTTAAATTCATCTCATATATATACTCTTAATACTCCAAAAGTGATCATAGTAACCCATTGCACTACCTCAGTATATATTCAGAAAAAGTAAAACTAATTTTCCATTGCAGTTTATACATTTTCATTAATTTTAAAGCATTTAAACATCAAGGAACCGGCATGCAAATGCAAAACTCACATTTTTAGGCAGATTAAGTTCTTAAAATAAGATGAATATTATATGAAATCTGATGACAACTGTATGGAAGCTAAATGTTATAGTTAGATTGCATAATGCTCTTTCAATTCACTGTTAACTCTGACAGCGTCAAACTCTGGTATCGTAAAACGTGAATAAGTAAATTGAAGGCACTTTTAAACACCTTATATATTTTTCAAGAAATGATAAACGCGCTATAATGCCAAATTTCACAATTATATTCAAACTGAGCTTTTAAAAGTCTTACAAGTAGTGGTTCATCAGCTCTCGGAGCAAAGAACCACGTTATTTTCATAGTTTCCTTTATTATTTTCCTTTATTCTTGGGGCACATTTAACAATTTCGTATGTCACGCAAGTAATCCGCAAATTACATCTCCCTCCCGTAGTTTAATAATTGATCCTCTATTTGAAAATGCCAAGAACATTTAAAAAAAAAGAGAGACAAAAAGGAAAAAAATGAGATTATACTAAAGGGTTTTATCCTTTTGGACTGCTGTTCAATGTGTTTGTAACATTTTGTGTTTATTAGATAGTTATTATGATTTGAACTTTACGTTGTTCTTTCAGTAGTATTTACTCATCAGAATGCAAATTAGTTGTTGTGTAGTTAAGCCAAGAGTTTGAATGTTTTAGGTTTAGAGCTTCTGACAGACTTGCGTTGCAGTTACTTGCAATCGCCTGCTCTGCCAAAGTTATTCCGGCTTCAGCATCTTGCTCGTCGAGGTTTAAAATTCACGCCGCTAATTATCTTGAGCCGGCTTAAATAATCTATTTTGTGGATAGTCTACATTACCAGCATTTGAATTTACCTTACATTCATTTAAATACCTGAAAGTAGCGGATGTTCATCTGTCGCACAAGTAATGCCTGTTGTTCATTTAGTTGAATAAAAGCGTGAATTGAACCTTCTTAAGAGTTCCCATTGCTTCAGACTAAAGTAATAACTCGCATCCAGTTTATCAGGATTTGCAAGATACTTAAACAAGCTTACAGACATAGCAAGAGATTTCATTTGACGCCAACCTCAAGAGCCATTTTAAGATAACGCATCTTTTAGCCTGCTCCCTCAAGATTCCAAGTTCCTATGGCACCAACAGGTCCTGTGGAAGGATTTGAATTTATTGTGGTCACTACAAGTACCTGGATAAAAATACCAAAGAGTTTCGATAGTAGAAGCTCGGTCCGGACTTTTTATAAAGTTTAGAAACGCTCTTTTTAGTATATCCGATTGGAGAATTTCAAAAAGTGGCCATAAAATACAGTGCGCTACGAGATTAAGCACCAAATTGATATAAAGACATTGAAAAATATTTGCTAGGTGAACCAAGGGTGAGTTTGATGTATTTAAAACTACACTTTAGAGAGCATTCTCGGTGTTTATAGATAGTGCCAAGGTGCAAGTAGAACTTTTCAGTAAATACTAGCAGAAGTCAGATGAAGAAGTCGGCTAATTGATTTTATTCTAAGAAAAGTACAGGTGGTGAATTTGCTATATGGCAAAATGAACGATGCAGAAGTTATTGAAAACAGTATATTACATAGGCTGTAGTTGCATATTCAAGATTTTATAAAGATAAGGAACCTTGTGCGTATGCTACAGCAGATTTTCGAGATAGCTGTAAGATTATAAAATCGGGGTGCGTTGGTAAATATGCATAGACGAGAATACGACGAAAGTGCTAGCAAAAGTTTTAGAAAGTCTGTAGCCGAAATAAGCTGTACATTTGACCCCAGGAGACGTTTTTAGGACCCGCAAAATTTTCCATCCGCTAATGCAATCGCCGAGATAAATCTTAAGAAAAGTGGATGAGAATAAACATAAACATTTAAACTAAAGAGGAGTGTTATGGATTAGAGAGGTCAATCACCCAGATGAAAAAAGTTTTCATGTTCTATTAAATACAGTACTAATTAAAGACATTTCACTCTCAAACAATCAAATTGTTTTAAATGGAATTCCTTCAGGTGCGTTACTGGACACAGGGGCACAAAGTAGCTATTTGACGAAAAATTAATTTGGGAAAAATTTTATAAATTATAGATTACACGATGTGTCAGGATCCAATATGATAACAGCGCTAGAAAAATATTGTGAATGCGTAGGAAGATGACATTGCGGGTGCAAGTTATAAAAGACCAGAAGCAATCGTTTTTTTTTTGCGGTGAAAAGTTTACTAGCAAACGTAAATTTGGAGTAGTTTTTTTAAAATCAGTTGGTGTGAAATTAATTTTCAGGCAAGCAAAATACAATTGGATACGAATAATTTGATGACGAAAGGCCTAGCGCCGTTAGGCTTGGACTTCAAAGAGCTGCCTCGGGATGAAAAAATAAATTTGGATCTGCTGGTAAGATATTTTTCTGATTTATTTGGCGTCATCCAAGGATTAACATACTAGTGAGTCTCTTGAATAAAATGGAAAATAACTCCCTTGTGCAAAGCAGAACTCTCCCTCTACGATAAAGTCAAAGTGAAAGCAATAAAAAGGCATATTTCGGGCATACTGAAAAAAAAAATTATAATCGATTTAAATAGTCCTTACGAAGTCCTCCTGTAATACTATGCGAAAAAAACAAGAGCTTCCTCCCATCGGTCTTTAAGGCCTGACTATTCGCTATCGATTAGAGAAAACTGAACAGTATAAAAACATCCAGTTTTACTATACCAATAATTGAAGAAATAATTAGAAACATTTAAATCTGCAAAATATATGACAACGTTAGATCTGACATCTGCATATTTCCAGATATGTATGGAACAGAAAGACGTGCTCAAAATTGCATTTGTTAGCAAATCAGGGTTTGTGTCTTCCTAAGAATGCCGTTTGGCTTATGCGGAGCTCTCGCTACGTTTCAGAGGGCCTCGAATATAATTCTAAGGCCTAAACGAGGCAAATCAACATTCAGTGACTATAATATATATATATATAATATATATATATAAGCAATAATAACACAATTGACGAGCTCACTGAAGATTTCCATTAAACGTTTGCGCTCTTAAAGGAAACAAGTTTAAAAGTGAAAGAGACAAAACGTAAATTTGAGGAAACAAAACTACGGTGCCTGGCATATGAAATAGCAGAGAGTGTAATAGAAATGAAAAAAATTGCGATTAAACATTACCCGCAACCATTACACTGCGAAACACCTAGCATCATTTTTAGGTTTGCTCTCCTCTTTTTTTAGATCATTTATCAAAGATTTCACTCACATAGCAGAACCCTTATTAAAAGAAAAAAGCCTAGATTCACTTGGCCGACGGAAGCGAATATAGATTTCAAAAACTGGTTTTACGGCAGGAGCTCTGCTTATGCAAGTCACACAACTGATGGCGCATTTCAGCAAAATACTTAATTCAGAAATTATACTGCTACTGAGAGAGAAACATTAGCAGTCTTGTTGATTGTTCAGAAATTTAAAGTTTATTTTTTCAAGGAGTTTGTTATAGTACAGACGGAACATACAGTAATATTAAGTTTGTATTCTGGAAAGAATTTTCCACAAAGGCTCATAAAATTGGCTCTTAAATTACAAGAATATAATTTTAAAATTAAACATGCCTCACGGAAAAAATGTTGTGGAGGACACCTAACTAAGAATTCAGTTACACGACAAGGAAAAAGAAAACAAAATTTGTAAACTAAATATTCAGATTTTATATTTGCGACAAACACTTTTTCAAAATTACAATTGCACTCAGAATTTATTATATTTATGCTTATTTGAAGGATCGTGATCAGTCTGAGCATCGTGACGTAGTGAAAATTAGGAACAGGACCGCGAAGTGTGAAACAATGGACATTGTTCTGTTTTATTCAAAAGGAACAAATAAACGCAATGAATTACGCCTGGTTATCTGAGCGAGTTTGCGGCTGAGTATTTTTCAAGAATTGCATGATGCGACATTATCAGCCCGTCTCAGAATTACCAAAAAAGCTCAGACAGTAAGGGAAGTTGTTTCTTTCCACAGCTACAATGATTTCTAAATGAGTATTTAAAGTCCTATAGCACTTGCCAATTAATTAAAGATATCAATACCCGATCAGGTACCAAAATAGTATAAAGCTAAATTCTCTAACGAAATTTGAGAGTTTGATTTGTTAGGTCCTTGCCTTCGTAGGGATTAAGAAAAAAACAAATATTTGCTTGTGACTGTTAACCACTTTTTTAAAAATATAGAGTTAGTTTCTCAGCAAGACGTCAAGGAAAATTGTTCCAGATACTTTTGTAAACAATTTTTTATCAAAATTAGGGACTTCAATAATAGTTATTTGTGATAATGGTCCACAAATCTTAAGTCCAATTTTGAGGAAATGTGGGCTGCCCTAGACATAAACATTTTAAGATGGTCCCTTACCAGAAAAGGAGTGAGGAACATTTCTAGGTGGAAGATAAGGTTTTGAAAAAACATTCACTTTCTTGCGCACCAGAAAAAAAGTGGAAAAATATTGAAAAAATGTGTATGTCCTTTTGCGATTGATAGAATAAGAGAATTTGTGGTGTATTTCAGGGGTAAGGAGGGTGAGACGGTAACAGCTAATGTGGGAAGTTGAAAAAAAGCCATTATGAAAAAAATCAATCAGATCGAGCTGAAAGACATTATGAGTGAGCTGGCGTGCTGCTGATAAGGACTGTGTTAGAGATGATCCTCGACATGAGCAGTGCAGGCTCTTTGGAAAGATCGGTGGAAGCCGTAACAGCGCTTATGTCTGAAGAAAGCCCATAGAATTGGAGGTTATATTGGATATAACGTCCAATAGAGCTGCAGATGCTCCAAAGCATCTGCAGCAATAATCCTCCAAAGCTGCAGATAGAGCGATAGCAAGAAGGTAAAAAAGAGCAAAGAATATGTGACACGATCAAGGCGAAGGTCAAGTATTTAGGGAAAGTCGCGATCACCCGACTTATCTGACAAGGCTTTTAGGAAGACGGCGAAAGATGAAAACATCGGACAACAAGATCCTTAGGAAGCATGCAACGGCGTGGAAATAGCTGATCATGTACAGAGAAATAAAAGACCAAAGCTGCCTAAGAATGGATAAGTGCGGTGAAAACTAAGAAGTGCTAGCAACCAATAAAGCCGGAAGGAGACCAGCCGAGATGGTGGAAGCCAGAATTCGCAACAACGAAATTTTCCGAGGAAAAGAGATGGACAGGCAGAAAACGTTAAAGAACATCGGAAATCCCTCAGGTCAATGAACGAACAGAAAAGCGGAAGAGGCATAAGGAAGAAGCAACGGACATAATCTTAAAGCTTGTACTTGATAAATCAATATTCGTATGCTTAGATTACATAATAGTCGCGAACAACACAATTGATGAGAACACTCAAGATTTGCAAGAAGTTTTTCCGCTTCTTAGGGAAGCAGTTTTAAAAGTCAAAGGGGCAAAATTCAAATTCGCGAAGTAACAGTATATGAGTGGGGAATAGAAACAGAGAATTCAGAAACTGCTGCAATCCAAAATTATCTGCCGCCTAAAATAATGAAGAAATTGGCATCGTTTTTGGACTTGTGCTTCTGTGACAGATTATTTATTAAAGACTTTGCATAGCAGAGCCCTTAGGATATTTACAAAGGACGTAGGCTAGATTAACCTTCTCAGCTGAAGCGAATATGGCTTTTGAAAAACTTAAAATGGCATTAATTAAATGCCCCGTCTTGAAAATTCCTGAAGCCGCAGAAATTTCTGAATTAGATTTCGCGGCAGATGCATATGGTTTCGTTGTAATATACGTGATTAGGCAAGACGGACAGCCGATAGCATATTTTAGTAACATATATAATCCAACTTAAAGAAATTACACCGCTACCGAGCTAGAAATATTAACAGTCCTGTTTGCCATTGAAAAATTTGAAATTTATTTCGGCAAGGAAGCTGTTACCGTATACATTAATCATTCGGCCATTGTAAATAGTAGTCACGGCATCATACGTAATTGCAATCGGAGGAAAATGTGTCTCCCACACTCGTAAGACGGGTTCTTAAATTGCATGAATATAATTTAAAAATTAAACATATTCTTGTGAAAGAAAATGTTGTGGTGAATGCCTTATCAAGGAGTAAGCAAATGATGAAGAAAGAACCAAATAACCTTGCAGATGAGGAAAACGTGCCATGCTGATTTCAAAATTTTAGATTCCCGTGAAACAATCCTTTCGAAACCGTAAGTAGACCCAAAATTTGAAAATATTTACTCTTCTTTGAATAATCCTGATCATTTTGATATCATGGTATGAATAGAATTAAGAGCATAGCCGCCCGTTATCTAATCATTGATAGCATTCTATTCTATTCGGAAGGAACAAATAATAACAATAATTTACTTCCGGCTATCTCAGTGAGTTTGATATTAAGTATTTTACTCAAACTGCATGATTCGTCTCTCTCAGGCCTTCTGCGAATACGAAAAACACTACAAAGAGTAAGGGAACCTGTATTTGTAGCTGAATATGTCAAAGCGTACAAATTTTGCCAATTAACGATATGATTTATAGTTCGGCAAGGTAACTAAGAAGTATAAAAGCCACATTCCCTGGCGAAATCATTGGAATTAATCTGTTACGTCCTTACCCATGTAGCGGAAAAAAAATAAAAATAGATATTTTCTCGTGATGGTTGATCATTTTTCTAGGCGGGTATAAGAAAGATAATTTTTCTAAGCGGGTTTCTCTTCAGAAGGGCGTCAGTAAAAATTCTGGTAAATTCGTTTTTAAATGAATTTTAATTTTGGAACTCCAGTAAAAGTAATCTCAGATAATGGCTAGTAGTTCGTAAATCAAATTTTTGAGGAAATGTGTACAGGTCTTGGCATAAAGCATTTTAAAATGATGCCTTACTAACCCTTATAATAGTAATTTATAATATATCACACTGCTGGTGGATAGAAATATAATTAAGATTATCCGCAGCTATGTACGAAATTATCATCAACGCTGGGATTTCTGTGTTAATGAAGTAGCCTATGCTCTACGATCCGACAAATACGAAACCACTGGTTGAATTATTAATTGACAGGAAGTTGATTACGCTCGATAAATGTTTTTTGCATAAAAAAAGTCAGAAAAATTTAAATTGACAGACATTCAGAAATTAAAGGCTGAGCCAATGTGTAATTTGAATATGGTCTATGCAAAACAGAACTTTTACTGATATAACAAGACAAAAAAGCTCGATTTTAAGCTAGAAGGTAAGGTTTTAAAAACAAAGCATTCGCTTCCATTTGCATCAGAAAGAAAGGTTAAGAAATTTTGTAATAAATTCAAAGGCCGCTTTTCAATCAAGAGACTCACTGAAACAGTTTTGTATTTATGAAGAAAGGATGGTGAATCCATAAGAGCGAATGTCGATCACATTAAAAAGAAATATTATGAACGCCGTTTATAGATTGCCGGCTGATATGCCGTTTATAAAATCTGTATTGCAGAATTCGCTTGGCTTTGATACGTAAGTTCGATTGGAAAGGTCGATTGATTCAGCAGCGGTGCCCATGTCACAAGATCCGCAAAGGAAATGAAAGGATTCCCAGAATAAAAAAAGACCCAGGTATGATGGTGCATCAAAATAAAAAGTTACAGAACATGAAGGGCCAAGAACAAAGAAAGAAAAAGGATTGTGCAGGGCGAAGTCCCGGGATCCCTCAGAGGTCGTGACCACTCGAGTAAGAAACAAAATCAGTTCGAAGGAGGGCCAAAAAGGAAAACGTCCCGGTAAAAAATATTAGTAGGAAACTTGCACTGACGGGAAAATGACTGGACAGTTAAGGAGAAGGCCTTGCTACAAATGGCCACTGAAAGATGAACCAAAAGGCAAGCCAAAAGTACCAGTAAGCAAAACGCACAGACCGACAGTAGACCAGAGGGTCCAGAACACCAGTCCACGGTAAGGAAAACGTCCAAGAAAAAGGCGAGCACCAACCGAATACGCCGAACGGCACAGGAAATCGACGGGAACAATGGACAGAATCCAAAAGCAGGAAAGTCTAGAAGATGTTGATAGCTACTAGAAGAAGGCACGGATGTTTGTAAATGTATCGTATCTTTGCGGCATGGGGGCACTCTAACTATATGGGGAGCCGAAAGTCCTCTCGAGATCTTGGTGGTAGGAAAAGAGGTGTGAGGACCTGTCCCCCCCGTGTGCTCTCCATCAACATTGGGGCAGAAGCGAGTGAAGTCATATTGCTACCTGGATGGTCCTCAAGGCTCTTGCCAACGACAGGCGAAATCTTGCTCTCCTTGCCACGATGAATTTCGTGGGCTTGTTCTGATGGTACTGTCAGAAAAGTGAAATACGTCACAGAAACAACAGCATAACAAGTCTTGCAATAAAATTGAAATTAGCAATTTAAGGTAACGATTATTTCATAACTGATAAAAATTTTGTTTCAAACTTCTATTTATTGAAACATTTGCACTTTTTTAAATAAATTTTTTATGCAATGAACCTGAACAATGTAATATTTAAAGAGCTATCACAGTAAGCTTAAGTGTATGCATCTTTTGAGTTTTTAACCTATGCAACATCAAATGCTGTGTGTATTTATCTGATGCAGTAGCCGTTATGTGTCGAATGGTCATAGATAATTCTCAATTAGAACAATAATACAAATTTCAAGCTAGCAAACATTTATGACATTTCATTCATGAAACTAGCATAATTAAATAACGAAACTTTAGGAAATGTTTCTTAGTTTTCAAACTATTATATTATGTAAAATTTGTGTATCATAAAGAGAGAAAATTTGAATACAAGCTTCGATAATTTATCAAAGTCCACTTCTAATAGATTTTTCGAAATGCTTTGAAGGTAAATAAATTAAATTCTCCCTAGTCGCACAGAAATAGGTAATCTGATAATGTAAAGTTGTAGAAAAGCTTGCCTTTTCAATTAGTTTTAATCATTTACAAGAGAATGAATGTTCTTCACTGTCAAACGAAAAGCACTGAAGGATAATAAACTCATGAGTAAGTAGTGCACATTACGAGCAACATCCATGAAAGGAAACCTAACATGTGAGACCTATCGACCACGAATGTTATGAAACCAAAGTGCATAGACATTCTTGAAATTTAACCAAATAGGTTTGAAAAGTATATTTAAATTTTAATCATAAGATATAGCTTGTTGTTTGTAATATATAATTAATCGTATTTAAGCCAGTCATTATTGTTTCTTTAATAAAGTTTCAAAGGAAGAAAACAGTGCATGATTATTTCTCGAAATCTGATACTAACAATTTTTTAGATATAGAATGCTTGATTTGGATTTCTCAATGCAACAAGAATTTTCAATAACAAGTTTGTATTGAAACATTGAAGGTTTAGTTCACCAAGCGGTAAAGGTGACTGAAACCACTAATTTGTTCCTGGACCCTTAGCATTTTCTGTACAGCAACACTACATGGACATAAAGCTTTCCTGCTGTTCTACTAAAAAAAGTAATTGACTAGGAAACAAGAATTAATTCTTCGTAAATCTAACCTTCTTAATTACGCTTCATGCTATTGTAAATAAGCCCATAACCATTCACTTCTTAACAGATAATACACACCGTATCAATTCCTATTTAACTGCTAGATAATTTTTCTTTGCCTTTTTTAAAACATATGATGTGCGTCCACATTTTATATCGATAAATCCTTATTAAAAAGCTCGTGCATATTTTTCTTCTAATTATATATAGCTGTATTTCATTCAATAGCTATGCAAACGTTGCCCTAAAATCGGTTTGCTCATATTAGAACTGTACAAGAATAGAATTACTGTCTTTCAATAAAATTATTCTCCTTTTCTCAAAATCGTACTCGAATATTTCATTAATGCAAAAACATATGTTGCAGATTTTGATTTGTCTCCTCTTTGAAAGTGGAATTTATTATATATTTCTAATTAAGAAAATTTTAGAAATGCTCTTTTATACTCTATTAAATTAATTTAGATCTATATTTCATAATAACACAACATATGCTTCGAAAAGAATCTGAGAACCACTATAACTAAAGTCAGATATTAAGTTTACTATATAGTGTCTGTTTGTTATTATGCAAATTGTATTTTTATCGTTGAAATGAGGAGCGGCGCAGATGCAAATTTGTTAGAGTTTTAAAGCACGAGTTTGGCCCTTCAATTGTGCTGGGATTTACTGGAGTTCCAACGAGGCAGAGTTTCTTTCGAGTTGTGCTTCCGAAGCTAGAGGTTTGCCGTGTTCTGACGCCGTTCCTCAGCCAACGTGATGTTTGAAGACCAGTAAAGAGATTCGATCAACATTACGACTCTGAAGTTATTAAAGTTCATCTGAGGTTATATCATAAGTCATCATACAGTGCACCATTATTAAACAACGGAACACAACATGGATTTTGGTTCTTCGAGACGGAGGTGCAGTAAAATTGGTGATTCAGTGTATTTCTGTATCTTTCTTGTCAGATAATGGAATTTACTACGCTTAAGACTAAAAAGCTTGTAGCTAAAGCTAAGTTAACGAAACTAAAGGATAAATCACGCTGATTGTGATCAGTTAGAACTATTTAAATCCAGATTAAGTAATGTAAGGACTGAAATGTCTAACATTTTTAGTAGCATTTTTGTAGTTTGTGAAGACAAGAATATTCAAGTGTTTATAGAAGAACAACAAGAAATTGAAGATACTATTGATGAGTTATTTTTGACGCTAACCAGAGTTAATGTTAAGAATGCTAAAGAGGTCAGTGTGGAAGCTAAATCTTGTGAAATAGCAAGTATTTGTTTTCCTAAGTTAACTCTTCCTCTATTTAGTGGTAGTACAGAAGAATGGTTATCTTTTTTGATTTATTTAAAACAATAATAGTGGATAATGATAGGTTATCGGGTGCTCAAAACCTACAATATTTAAAGGACTCTTTAAAGGGAGCTGCATTACAGATTATTCATGCTTTAAGTATTTGTGATAGAAATTTTGAGATCGCATGGAGTTTACTATGTCAAAGATTTTCACGTAAGAGAATTACTTTCATCGTTCCTAAAGAAAATCTTGCATCTATCAAGTTTACAAACTGAAAATTGTAGTCAGTTATTAGCTTTGGTAGACACCGTAAGAGAATGTGCATGTTCGTTTGAAATTTTGGGATTCAAAGTGGAACAATACGCGGATACTATTTTAATGATAATAATACAACTTAAATTAGATTCTTCTACAAGAGGATGGTTGGAAAGAGCGTTAAAGCGTGAGGAGATACCAAAGTTTAATGACCTGTTAGAAGTCCTAAAATATCATGCCAGAACTCTGCAAGCAGGTAAGCCGCAAAGTGTTAAAAAGCAAACTGAGAGGCAAATTAACTTTATTAGCGTCAGAGATTCCCACGCAGTGTGCGTATTGTAAAGCCGGTTATTCAATATTGAAATCTAATAAGTTTTTAAATCTGAATATTCAGGAGCGTGTTAATTTTGTCAAGAAAAACAGTGTGTGTTTTAATTGTTTAGTTTCAAATCATAAAGCTTTCGAGTATAGAAGTATTCATAAACGTAAAAAGTGCTTTTAAATCATCACACATTACTTCATTTCGAAAGAGTTCAAAATGAGCCAAAAGCGCTCAAAGGAGTAATGAACTTCCTTCAAAAGAATTATCGGTGACTGCTAAGCCACTTTCCCCTGGGCCAGAATCTCGTACTCAGTAAGCTGACTCGGGGAAGAATTTCACGAGTTGAAGTCCAGTGATTAAATCTTTTCTATCAGTATTTAAGTTTCAACGTCAACTTTTATTATGCACGGCTGTGATTAAAGTGTTGTATTCATCTGGTGAATACCACTTGTGCAGAGCTCTCCTTGATCCTGGCAGTCAAGCAAGCCTGATTTCAGAAGACTGCCTACAAAGACTAGGGTTACCGACAAGACACGCAAACGTTGTTGTATAGCGCAATTGGGTTAATTAAGTAATTAATGAGTTATCAAAATTTAATCTTTCATATTCCAAATCCATGTGTTTTCACTTAATTTCTGTGTAATTTTGTTTTACCTTATTTGGAGTTTTCATACTTAAGTTTCTACATTCTTAGCTTTCGTTATTCGCGAAACATGTAAACTGCAGAAGATGGAACTTTGTGTATTTTGCTCGTAATATTTGAATATAAAAATACTTAATTTGTGTTTACATATTTATGATTGATATTACTAGAAGCAGAAAAGTTTGATCTTCAATTTGAGACTACTTTCGAATCAATAGCTAAATTAGTTTTTGAGTTATGGGAATTTATTTAAATTTCTACTTTCCTGGTCTTCGAAAAGAAGAGGGATGAATTTTTCTGAGTACGATTTTTAGCTGCATTTTTCCCACTGATAACAGCATCTCCGGCTGCGAAGTCTGTTAGCCACCTCAACTTTCCCCAGCTGTCAGTTGCCGAGTTTTTTTTTCTGGCGGGAGTAGAATTAATGATTGAACTGACAATTAGAAAATGGTGAAATTTTACAGGGCGTAAGCCGGGGTATGACGAACAAGTTTAAAACTCTTGATTAAAACTCTACTGCCCACTCCTCGATCAAGTTGGGAGCCGTCCGTGAAAAGTCTGAATGCATTCGCAGGGACACTGCAGCTGTCAAGCATTGTCGTGCTGGTGTAGATGCCTGTTCCGATATGCACAAGTTGAACTCTTAGAAGCGTTCTTCTTTGCTCATAATGGTCATAGTGTTACCGTCCGTGCACAGCTGAGCATCTCAGTAACGTCACCTTAGTGTCAGCTGCCCTGCAGTGGAGCGGAATCAGTCCTGGTAGGACTGTAGCCCCTGCGGTCGCAGTGCTGCAGTAGCCCTTGGTTATTGGTAACACAAACGGACGCTGCATGCTACTTAAAAGTTTTAATTTTCATCATGACGCTAGACCATATTACTGCTCCGTACATGATGATTCTTTCTGCCACTGTGGTGTATATTATTTTTAGGACAGGGTACCTTAGTATTTTTTTTAAGATTACCGATTACGCACTGGACCTTTTTCCTCTGTTCAAGCAGTGTCGGTAATGAAAAGACAGAGCTTTGTCAAGGAACGAGGCCCAAAAGTTTGAGTTCTTTCACCCACTTCACTTTTTCCCTGTTCATCTCTATAACTGGATTGAGTAACAGCGTTTGTCCGGGCTTGTGAAACAAGATATACCGAGATTTTATTTCTAACGTTTTGGGACCTTTCGGGTTGCACAGGCGACTGAAGGTAGATATTGTTTCGTTATAGTTTGCCTGGAAAAAGTCTCTACTACGTCCTCGAATAACAAAAGTGGCGTCATCGGAGACGTTATTACTTTTGTGTGCACTGACCATTAGAATTTGAGAATAGAATTAAACATGATGTTCCAAAAGTCTGGGCCTGCGCATGATCCTTGCGAACAGCTCAAAGGTTGTTTCCGAGTGATGAATTCGCCACTGTGTGCTGCAAAAAATTCCGGTCGCTCAAGTAACTCATGTAGAATTGGTTAGGTTAGGTTATTCAGTTATGGCAAAGCACACGAAGGCTATCTGCCTAATGGGAGGGATGCCTTCGTGGAGGACTTTCTAAGGGAAACTGGCTCGTATACACGTTACACATGGGAAAAACCACGAAAACGCCCATGCAGCCAGCCCGTTCGCGGGATTCTAACCTCGGACCGAACTATCAGTGTTCAGCGTCTTTACCGCTCGGCCGCTGGTGGGCCCCATGTAGAATTGGAAAAGGGTTTTCGGAATACTCGCTTAGTATAGGGCATCTATAATCGTAAACCATCACAGGTTGTCAAATTTACTCTTCAGGTCCGGACTGAGGAGAGCTGAGTGTTTTTCATCCTTAAATATCGATTACTTCCTGTTTTATTAGCTCAAAGGCTTTCAGTGTTGAGCGATTCTCTCGAAAGTTGAAATGTGCTTCCGAATTAATATTTCGAATTGCCAGTTTGTGTTTTAACCGCATTGTCATGAATGTTTCGTATACTTTGCCCAGGATTGGGAGCAGACAGCTTGGTCTAAACGATGAAGGATCAATTGGATCCTTATCTGGCTTGGAGAAGAGAATTTCCTCCCCTGTCTTGAATGCCCTGGGGAAGTATTCCATACTTAGGAGGTTATTGAAGAATTTGGTATGGAAGCTTGGTCTTGCATTGTGAATAGCTCTACCAATGTTTTTGTCTAAGGAATCTGATTCTGGAGCTTTTTTCTTTGGTAGTATATGGATTACCGCGTTAACTTCTGTGTTCGTAACTGGCATATTGTTTGCTGTTGTGGTGGACAAGCTGCGTGCTGCGTCCTCTCGCAATTTCATTTCTTCCTTCGGATCGTGTGGAAAAACTACATCAAGCGTGGTGTTAAACAACACAACCCAACACTTTTAAGCTTGGATATAAACTGAGAAACTTTATCCAAAGTGAACTGAAAGTTTAGCTTACAGCAGGTTACAGCCATATACCTTTAAGAAAGCCGACTAAAGGCTACCAACAGAAAGGAATGTGAATGATAATTAACAGAGGCTAGTTGACGTCTTTCAGCTGTTTTGATACTGTGATGAGAAATGGGGTAGATTATAATATCCACGAAAACAACAAAATCTATCACCAAATTTGTTATACAGTTTCCAAGAAATAGTGTTTTAATTGTCTGTTTACAATTGTAACATCACAAAGTTATGACAAACTTTGAAGAAAACAAGAAAATATGCCGACATTCGTACGCATAAATATATACTGTGATTATAGAACACTGGTGTGCAAAACTTACGCAACAATGTAAAAATTTAGCAGATAGCCATGAAATTGCAGAAAAAGAGGTCTGGAGATCAGTACAATGAACACGTAAGTCAGTAGAAACGTCATGCGTATGCAAATATCAGGAACGAAACGTCAGAGACGACGTGAGCGTACACAAAACTCGTGATGTCGGCGAGCGCAGTTCAACAGTACAATAAAAGGTAGGACGGAGACTCAATTCATTATATTCGCTGCAAGTGCCAGTGAGTCAGTTCGTGAAATATGGCTAGAAGAAATCACCTGGACGACTTCACACGTGGAAAGACTGATAGGGAAAGCTGGAGGAGGGGCGTACTGTCACCAATGTAGCTGCAGAGTTCAAAATCAACAAAAGTGTCATTTCGCGCGCTTGGA
Source organism: Stegodyphus mimosarum (assembly GCA_000611955.2). Taxonomy (NCBI): domain Eukaryota; kingdom Metazoa; phylum Arthropoda; class Arachnida; order Araneae; family Eresidae; genus Stegodyphus; species Stegodyphus mimosarum. The sequence goes on from KK113781.1 coordinate 854,662, forward strand.
AAGCGTTCCAAACCACAGGTACAGCTCTTAGAAAGGTTGGTGGTGGCCGCCGGGGACTACATCTGCAGGGGATGGCCGATATATCGTTCTGCAGGCAAAAAGTGGCCGACAAGAGTCAGCAAGCGCCATTGCTCAGCAACAACGGGGCGACAAGTGTCGCCGTGTACTGTGGCCAGACAATTTCACAAAGAGGGCCTTTTCGCCCGCCGTCCTGAACGCTGCCTCCCGTTGAAAGTTGGCCACCGACGCCACTGTTTACAGTGGTGCAGAGAGCACAAAAACTGGACAACTGATCAATGGAGTCGTGTCGTCTTTACGGATGAGAGTCGGTTCAGTACCAGAAGCGATTCTCTACGCGTTCTGATTTGGACAGATGTCGGAACCCGGTTTTATTCCAGTAACATCAAAGAAAGACGCCGTAACGGTGGTCCTGGTGTTCTTGTCTAGGGAGGCATTATGCTAAACGGGCGAACTGAGCTCCAAGTTTTCGACAGAGAGTCTGTAAGCGGGATCGCTATTGTGAGGAGGTACTCCTTCCCTATGTGCGTCTGTTCCGAAGTGCCATTGGCCCAGACTTAATTTTTATGGATGACAAAGCACGGCCACATCGGACTCTTGTTGTTGAGGAGCTACTGGAAAGTGAAGATATCACTCGAATGGATTGGCCAGCGTAATCCTCAGATTTAAATCCCATCGAACATGTGTGGGATGCTTTGGGGAGATGCATTGCAGCACGCTTACATCCTCTGAAGAATACCCAACAACTCAAACAGATGCTGATTGAGTAATGGGCACTCCTACCGCAAGAAATGTTGCACCAGCTGGTTCTGAGTATGCGGAGACGGTGCGAAGCAACCATTGCAGTAAGTGGAGGGCATATCCCATATTAAGGAACATATGCTTGTTGTTCTTCCTCTTGGATAGACAATCATGAGCCACGATACTATGCGTTCAATAAGGCTTGTTTTTGTTTGATTCCATACCATATGCATTGTATGCCTTTTTCAGCTCCGATGCTCTCGTCATCCTTTATGTATATAATACTCTCCTTCATTTCTGCATTTCATGGCTCTCAGTTGATTTCTTGTGGAGTTATGGGAAAAAACCCTGCTGTTGCTTAAGTTTTGCACTCCAGTTTAATATAATAATTGAAATATACTGTTTGCACCGTGTAGGCGATGTTAGCAACTATAATCTAGCTATACGAAATATACGAAACGTCGATTAATCGGAAATCGAGCTTACTGGACTCTATAATACTTAGCAAAATAGAATTCCAATTTTCGTGTTAAATAAATATTAAAAATTCTGAATAACATTTAATGAGCGTAGCGAAGGTTTATTCTGAAGACCCCTTTAGCGTTGTTCTCAATAGCGTTGTTCTCTTCCCTTTAGTGTTGTTGTTGTTAATTTTAACTCTTTTGTTACTCTGATGGTTTTGTTTATTTAACTTTGAACGGACTTTTGTGTATGGCTAAATTTTGACCATATCATATGTATTGATGATAGTTGAAATTAGTTGAGATATTTTCCTCCGGCCTTTCGATAGGCAGTGCTGATCGTGACGTGAGTCACGATTTTCCCTAAGCTCCGGTGTTCATTGAATTTTGAAATCTGGCAACAGAAAATGTAAGAATGATGTGTTTGCGTTTTAATACTGATGTATGTGAATTAACGAAATAAAATGTGTATGTAAATGCAATATTGTGTGTCTCAACTTGATAGACGCACGATTTTGAATATTTACACGCCTATTATTTCGAATTGGAGGCACGTGTAATTTTATTTTTCTTCAATTACTTCGTGCAGAATTTTGTTTCCTTACTTTGTAAGGTTTTAGTTTAAACTAGCAAAGTTTTATTTTAATTTGCCCTTTTCTATCTGTTCTTATTTCAACTTCCCGTTAGAATAAGCGCGCGTTTCAGCTTCATGCTAATTTGAAGTGGAGCCAAGTTTCTTTTTAAACGGTAGGTAGGACCTCTCAGTGTGAGAGAGCTTCTACTCTCAGACCACTGCTACTCTGTTTGACGTTCGCCTGACTAGCTAGTAATTAAATTCTAAACCTTAGTGCTGTTACGCTATTACTTATTGAAGTAAATCTAAGTGCGTTAGTATTAGATAAATCTTCCTACGCACCCTTTGGCACAGAGGCCAACCTCGCGTTCATAGCTCTGTGAGCAACGACTACTTAATTTCTATTTAATTTTAGTTTAAATAATTTGATTGTTCAGTTTAGACCCAAGTGCGGTCATTATTTTCTGTATCCCTCCCGAGTTGGGAAGTGGCTGTATATAATTGTGGTTTAATAAAAGAGGATTTTAAATCCTTCTTAAGTGCAGTTCTTCTACCACTTACACTGTGGTAGCGTTTTCTACCACAGAACATAGCTGCATTCAGCTCCCTGTTCACGATCAGGACTTAAAGTATTTCACGAATATGTTCGCCAAGAATATGCATCGAACACTCAGTCCTGACAACTTATGCATTTGAAAAGGCTTTCGAGGGTGTAGCTGTGGGTGATATAACACTTCTTAAAAGAAAACAAAAAAAAATTTAGAACAAATGATTTACATTTATTACGAAGTTGACAGACTTTTATAATGATAATTCCGAAGATGGTGAATAATGACGATTTAGAATACTTTTGTAATAGACTTTCGGATTTGTTGAGTTAAATGAAATTATTACATAATAGTATTCATAATTTATTCTTCGATGCTGAATATCAATCTGATGTTTTATAATGTGAAGAGAATACAGACATTCTGAATAGCTTTACATGCTTTAAAAATGCTTCGTTATTTTTAAAGTATGTAAAGCTATTCAGAATGTCATGCCTGTTACTGTTAATAACGTTCCAGGCCTAATTTGCTTCCAAGTACTCCTACTTCACTTTCATTTCTCATTCCTATACTGAGAAGTTATGGAGAGTTCAATTTGAACCATTCTATGGGAATGTAGAAGAATTTCGAAGTTTTTGGAAACAATTTAAATGTTTTGTCGGTGATAACCTAAATCTTTTAGCCATTGGTAAGCACATATTTTTGCACGGTTATTTAGAAAATGGACCGAAGAGATTAGTTGATGGAATAAGTACTATTGCAGACACTTATGAAACTATAAAAAAACTTCTTATTAATAAGTATGGTGATACAAATAGAATAACCCAAGCTCACCTCGATTTTTTTAGAAAGATTACACCAATACAACATGCATTACCTACAGCCTTGAATGGAGTTTTCATCGAGTGCAGCGGAAGTGTTAAGGCTTTAATTGCTTTAGGAGAAAATATTGAAGCATACGGTAGTGTCTTAGCACCCAAAGTTTTACGTGCGTTTTCTAATGGCATGTGTAGAAGATGGGTTATTCACGTCAAAAGAGGAAAAATTTTGAAAAGGGATATTACAGCACTTTGGCATCTTCTTGCAGAGAAAGAGAAAGGTGCACTTACTACTCAAAAGAAAAGTGAGAAACCATTGTACTGTGAGAGCTGCTTCTGCTACTCTACACAAACTAGAACCTGGCGAATTCTCGCACAGGTGTGAATAAATACCAGCACAGGAGAAGGGTGAAAAGTAATCCTTTTTTACTTCAAAGTTTAACAGAAGGGCACGATCTTCGTGCGTTTAGAAAACACCGTCAACTTGCTGTGGGAAAGACTATAATTCAAGTCGAATCTAAAATAGAAGAGTGCTGGATTAGCACGTTAAATTTCACCTAACAGGTTGACTATCAAAAACCTAACAGGTGTGGTGATAATCCGAAATGGCCAAGAGGCTTACTGGCGTAACAGCGGGATAGCAACGAAACGTGGGCTGGCTAGCGAAAACACGCTGTCAATAAGCTCAGAGTTTTCCCGTTTAAATATTCACTTCACTTAACTTTAAATTTACATCCTGCCGAGAAAATACAAGGAGGTTCTGGAAAAGTATCAAACTTAAAATAAAGTTGTTATGCAAAATAAGAGAAACCCTACAGTACTTTCAATTCTTTTACAGCAGCTCTAAATATTAACTCTAAAATTCAAAACCCTTCAAAGAAACTTTCACCATTTTGAGCATTGTGTGATATTAACGGAGATTGATCTCAAAACTGTGAAACTATAACTGATATTGACACTTCGTATTCAACCTAAGGTACTCTGGTAGGTATTTCTTGTATACGAATCGAGATGTAATCTTGAAAATTGCACCCACAAAAAGAAGGATTTCTGAATTAAATAAAAGAACAGCATGTTTTATTCTATAAATACACAAATATTTTTCCAATTCCACCCGTATCTTCTACTAATCAAACAGATGTCGTTGTTTCTAAATTTACTCATTTACAAATTGCTCGAATACCCAACAAGCCCAACCGACCCAACAAGCCTGGATGAATTTTACAAGATAGAAGCCAGTCAAGTTTTGCCCATCGGCGTCTATTAGACCTATTAAAATTACAAGTTATTAGTTTGTATACATAGCAAGTTAGAGCATTTGAGTCTTTCTCAATTACTGCACAGAATAGAGCTCGAGTGCAGTTGGAACTATCCGTCATTTCTAATAAATCTACAGTCACCCTAAAGGCATCTGAAAGTAGTAACACACATATCGCTCCACTTCACAATTAGTTATTGCAGTTCTTGTTCGTAAACAAAAACTGAAACTTACTGATCCCTATTACAAACTTAGTGAAGTGTTAATTGGTGCAGAGTTTTATAGGAATGTTGTCAACTACGAGCCACTTGTCAAATTAGAGGTTGGCTAGGGTGGGAAGTACGTCAAAGACTCTCAATAGACAGTGGTGTTCGTGACGTTGGTCGCGATTTTCTTACGCTCTGGAGTTCATTGGACTTCGGAGTCTGGCAACAGGAAATGTAAGAATAATACATTTGTGTTTTAGAACCTTTGTTTATTGAATAACGAAATAAAATGTATATATAAACGCAACAGATATGATGGTAAATATCAAAGTTTTTTTAAATATCTTTTCATTGCATTGATATTATACAATTGTTTAAATAGCACTTTTCAGTACCTTGCTGTGACTTCCCTCTTCATATCCCAGTAACATTATCGTTAACACAAATAACTTTCAAGTGGTATGCCTAAAGCGCTTCGCCATAGAAATTGTTCTTAAATATGAGACAGCTAATAGTTACGTAACAAAATAAACAGAAGCAAATGTTTTGCGATATTGGCGCGTATTAATAGGAATGCAAATTGTTCAAAATTTGCATTCCTATTACGTCAGTCTAGTACTGAAAAAAATAGATAGCGTAAGCATTTAATCTCCAGTTTAAGCTCGAACACGGTTGACTTATATCATGAAATTGTGAACCTTGTAGATAAGGGTAATTGTCTGAAGATTATCAATAATCATAGGTTCATCGTATTAAGCACGTCGTGGTAAGTCTCTGGTGTCGCCAACCAACTTTCTGTTATCCTAGGAAACGACTGTGGACTTCTCTTAATAAGAAGAGAAGGATTTACCTTTCCATTGAATAGCCAGTTTTATGCTACGGAACTCCGTCCTCAAATGCGGACTTAACCAATTCTGGTAGTACAGAATAGGATTCTGAGAAGAATGGTAAATGCTCATTGCCTGATAATAAACTGATTAATGATGACTTAACCAACTGAATAATGGACCACGGTTCTAAACTTAATGAGCGTTTCTTCAGAAATGGACTTGCCTGTGATTTTGGAAATTTTTCAGAAGTACTTAGTTCCCGATAATTTAGTACCCATATACTTAGAGACCACAGTTTCATAATCTAGCTTCGATTGCTGACTTTTATTGTATTTAGTACTTTCTCTCATGTAGTTCTTTTCATTTATTGTTGCATTTCCGAATTCATGAGCTCCGAATAATTGTACAGCTTATTTATTTTGCTTGCATTACTTAGAGTTTATATTCATTTTGCCTCTTTTGTTTTACATTTTGCTTTAGGAGAGGCATGACTTTTGCCTCTCGTCACTTTCCATCTGATCGGTATGTTATATTTTCAGTCCAGGAGAACATTAACAGCAACTGCGATGGATAAATCCGTGCCTGACGATACAGTAGTTAAAGGTTTTGTGACAAAGAATTTGCAACGCCAAATAATTGCATCTGTTATTATAGCACTGGTGGCATTAACTTTCACTTCTACTTCGAACGCATCAGACGAATATCATTTAGCCAGTGATATGTTACTGAAGTGTTGAAGCCTGTGGTATACCTACCCTTTATGGCATCTAAGAATGATTTTCTAACCAAACGAAAAATTACACATCCTGACATAGTCCGCAGAGTCCAGAAAACCTGGATAAATTTTATGAGCAACAGTCATGCTATGTATTGCCGCTAGGACTATATACGGCAGTCCATGTCCCACATAACATGTGTCTCTCCATTCAAAAGACTTGTCGTCAACTGAGCACTTCTTGCCCATGATTTCACAACGATTAATATACTAATCAGTACCGGTTATTTGCAACCCCAGACAAATGCTCTACACATCAACCATGCAGTATCGTATACTTTCATAAGTGTGTATGGAATTCCGAATGTTTATTTGGAATGACATATTCAAAATGCACTGTCAGTGTCTTACATTCTCCATACCTTAATGTCAGTGCCGCCTATCTTGGTTACACAGAATACTGACTCTAAGACTTTTTAAAAATCTTAGCTTAGTAATTAATCCATCTTGTAACGTAAGACAGGTCTCCAACAAATGTCGATTCCTAAACTCTTCATTTTGATTTGTATTTTCAATGGTAAGCACTGTACGTTCATTCATCCTACTCTTCATTTAGAAGAAAAATATGCTTGCATTATGGAGGTTAATGAAGAGACTAAAATATATCTTTCTCTGATGAAAGCCTGTTTCTGAAGAAAAAATTCGTTTTGATGTTTTCGGAGTAGCTAGTCTTGCAATTTAGACACCTCAGCACAGAAAATAAAGAAACGCAGAAATGCAGAATTCGCAAAAAATTTGAAAATGGCATATCAAAATGTACTGCCCTGAACTAATCAATAGTTCAGAGTTTTTGGCGGCAAAGAAAGAAATTCTTAAAACAAAAGTAATTTAACTCTTGTAACGTTATTAATAAGTACAAAGAATGGTTTGAAAAGAAATTGGGGAGAATGGTAGAGAACATTTATTTCTAAGAGAAATAATTATCATTTTATAATGAATACTTACAGAAAAAGTGCTATGAAATGTTAGTGCTTTATTTTTACACCATAGCGCATCAGAAATCTAAGTGAAATTTATTTCACTTAGATTATATGTCTCATATTTTAAATCTAAGTAAATGTAAAAGGAAGATATATGGAGAAAATGTTTAAATAAAAAACAAGTTCATTATAGCATTAACTTATTCGAAATGTAAATTCAAAAAGCTAACAATCAGAATTTTGGGATTGTTGCAAAATGTCATCAAATAATAAGCATTGGTTTGTATTCATCTTTTATCTTAAAAAGGCTTACATATAGATATTAAATCAGTTTGATACTTCAGAAATTCGTGTTAATATCATTTCAGAAAAACTCATTAGCGTATTATTAATATGCTTTATAAAGTATATTGATATGTCAAAGCCACACAAAATAAGAATGCAAAAGACTTCATTATTTCTATTAGTCTGGCAGCACATACAATTAATCAAACTAAAATTAATAAACATTTAGCTAAAAAACACACATATATGAAATTTCCCTCAGAGGTTTCATAATGCAGCGACTGGTTGCATTTTGAATAATCATTAGCATTATTTAAACCATCCATTTAGCTGAATTATTTGCTAGTGGAGGAAGAACAGAATACAACGTATGGCATTTATTGCACTGTCCCTTTCCAAAGCTCCATTAATCATTAATACGCCTAGAAATCAAGTATTTCGGAAACATACCCCATTTAGACAGGGACATGAAACTACACAGTTTTCTCTTATCTTTTTTTTTTAATTTTTTTATTTGTTTATTTTATCCTATTTATTTACCTCTGCACGTAGAGCAGAAGATGCACCTTTAGATCAAAAAGAATTACTTTATCTGCTTTACTAATTGGATGCTATATCCGAGTTAAATTGGAAACACGAATAACTACTTTTAAAGTCAACTTCTCTCTTGCAAACCTAGTGCTTCAAATAAGTGGGCCCCGTAGACACATTTCAAGTGTCAACTCCTTTTTTTCCCTCTTTCATAATGAATGGGAAGATAATTCCGATGTTGAGTTTGGCTCTAATATTCAGCTACTTCGATCGCACTTCAGTTATCGGGGACGGTTTTTCAAGTGTTCAGAGTGAATAAATGTGCTTAAAGTTGACGGCTTGCAAGATATAATTCAATTACATTATCCGCACCTCTTAGTTTAACTATATCTCATTTCTGCTATATTGAAGGGAAGATGGGTATGGAATACATATATACATATGTATATATAAATACCTGCAATAAGAATTGCGAAATTCATACAGATCCTAGCTTCAGTAATAATTATAGAACGTTCTATGAATAATAGAACGTTCTATGAATTCATATTAGTAATTTTCAAAGTATTTCTAACTTATAATGTCATAAAGCAGTAGTAATAAAAGAGTGTGAATGAAGGTTTAAGTTGTAAAGGCATCTAATCTGCTTCAATTAGTTTCTCCTGCTGTCCAGAGAACGTTTCATGGAATGAAATTGTGGCAAGCTTCTGCCCAAAACTTGTGTAGTGTAAATGAAGGAAAAATTAATGTTTCATGCTAATTTTTATATATTAGCAATTCCCTCTAAAAATTTAATCAAAATTTACAAAAATCCTTTAGAATAAGAACAATATTTAATGAACTAGATATCTTAATGTTTTTTTATGATCTCACCTTGCAACATGAGAGCTTCTAATTCGAAGCTAGTCAGAGGTGAACTTCAACAAATATCTTCATATGGTGTCTCCGGATATCTTTCTACAGCAAGAGCATACCATCTTTCTCGTATTAAAGCACAATTTCATTGAAAATAACAGTACGTTTATGCTTTGGAAAGAGGTGCAAAATTTCATTATTTATTATATTTAAAATACTGTTAATCCTCGGACTGAGATACCAGGCTTTTTAAATTTTCACTATCGGATGTTATGTAAAGAAGGCACTACTTTACACAAGCCATCTTTCCTCTTGCGTACGGTAGCGTTTATTTGCAGTTACTGACATACCCAACATACTAGATTGTTTGTAGAGCTATAGTTTAAGCAATTATGTATAATATAAAATTGTAGAGCAATTTTGTAAAGATAGTTTTTTAATCTCTTTTCTAGTTAAACTATAAGATAGGTTTCCTCTTTTTATTTCATTAAGAATTTAATGAGTTTTAAACAAGAATTTATTTTATACAAACTAATTTTTACTCTTTTTTATTTTTCAATTTCTTTATGTTGCAGCTCTATCGCTATAATCCTGTGTTGAAGATCCAAGCATTTATTTATCAAATTTCTTAAACAAAATTTGCATAAAAGGGAGAATTTTCCTAGGTTATGGTGTGTGTCTCATTAAATGCAATGAAAATTTCGATATGCTAACTTGGACTATGATGATGGAGTGGCAGTGCACTAAAGATTTTAGCAGATGTAGTGGCCGATTTAACACATTTTTATTTTTGATAGAACAATTTCATGAAAGAGATACACAATTCTAAGCCAGCGCATGGCAAGTACCTGTTCTTGACAATAACATCTGTGCCTTTTCTGCATCTCTAATGTACAAGGCAAAAGAGAGAGAGAGAAGCAGAGAAAAGTGTGCTGGTAGGACAAGAAAAGGGAAACAAATGCACTGATTATAGTGTAAAGATCTGACTAACTCATTTTTGGCTCTATTTTATGCTGACTGATGGCTAAAGTTTCAGGTCGCCAATTTCAGCATTACTATAGGCAGGAGCTAGATAAGTATCTGCGTCATTAGCGCTATGTAAGAATTGTATGAGAAGGATTAATTTTGAAATGATGCAGTTTAGAGAGATTTGTTACAAGCATTTGCTCTTTTTAAAATACATAGGGGAAATACCCACATTAAGAAAGTGACTTAAGGGACTATTACAAAGGAAAATTAGTATTTTACTTTATCTTTTTTTTATCTGACAAGTGCGCATACATTCACACACGCACTACATATGTAATAAATTTTGAAATTCATTAATTTTAAAATTTTCTTATATATATATATAGCATTTTTAAATACGTAGAATGAATAATCGGTGCTTTTTAACATGTTTCGATATTCGCCAAGGTTGAGAAGACCGTAGTGGCTGAAGATAGGACTGAGTGGAAAAGCATGATAACGCATTTAGCACAACAGAACTTGAAAACTCACAATCTTTAATTTTGACATCCTTTTGTAGCATGCATTTTGTAGCATGCATTTTGTAGCATGTATTTTGTAGCATCCTTTTGTAGATAAGATAATTTTTAATCATAGTTGAATACAATAATTTTCATGTACACTGGTTTTAAAATACGACGTTGCATTTCAAAGGAAGAAGGGAGGGAGTCAACTAGTTTCAGTTCGAGTTAGAGAAAGTTATGGTTTGCAATTATTTGATTGGGCAGTAGGTATCTGCATTAAAACGTTAAGTAACACAGAAAGATCTCGAATTTGGGAGAACAGATGTATTTAGGGGCAGAGCGCCAACTCTAGAATGTTAATTTTGAGATCGCCAATTGTTATTACAGCGGCTATCGCATTTTGTTATATCATACACACACACATATATATCTTTCTTTCTATATGTATATATGTAATAATTTAGGATGCGTAGGACAGACGACACCATTTATTTTTTAGTCATGACTGAGATGGCTGAAAAAGTATCTTAAGGGGCTATTACAGTGAAAAACGTTAGTTTTTTTATTTTACCCTTTTTTATCTGACAAGCACTCGTACACACACACGCATATATGAACGGAATATGACACACACACGCACATATGGTATATATGTGCGTGTGCGTCATATACCCGCATTCTCTCTCTATGTATATATGTAACAATTTAGGATGCGTAGGAAAGAGGACACAATTTCCTTTTTAGTAATGACTGAGATGGTTACAATTGTCGCTGGCTTACAGATAGAATGCTTAGTAGCAAGATGGAGACAAACATAGCTGTAGATTTACTATATAATTTTATTTTCTTTATGAATAATTTTTAGAACACATATTCTTCTTATACATCTTCATTATAGATGCGATAAGCACTCCCCAATTTTATACAGCTGATCACATTTCGAGACATTGGGTGAAGCGGAGAAATCAGCAGCACTCATTTGCAAGGGAGAGGAAAGCAGAAAAAATGAGGGGTAGTTATAGAGTTGATTCCTTTATTTATATTTTGGACTGCGCTTTGATAAAAAAATATCCGTAGTGCTACTCTTACATAATAGCGCAATGGGGATTAATTTTCAAATGACGAATTTTAGAGTCCAAGAAAGAGACGCAGCCAAATTAAAATATGGATTTCAAATTTATTGCTCAATTAGTAGTTTTCTTTCTTATTTTATATCTTACAGGTATTTTGATTTTTATGCTTCACCGCTTCGAGCATGAATCCGGAAATGAAATTTTTATTTTTGATCCTAGAGTGTGTTCTTAATTGTCTTTACTTTTGAAGGATGAAGCGCTGAGCACTGGCTCTGCAGCTTAATTACAATCCAAGATAGATCAAGGCAATCAGATGTCCGGATAAACCCTTGTACCAAACAAGTAGAAGAATCATTCTATTTCGAGAAAAAAGTGTGTTTTTGTGAAAAACTTATATTTTTATGAGTTATCTTAATTCTGAAGACATCACTTGAAGAGCTGTTTCAACAACTCGGAAATCTGAAATACACCAATCTAATAAATTGTGAATAACTCATTGCTCATAAAACGAAAACTGTGAATTTCCTTGTTGTGAGATTACTGCCACACAGTTTTATACTCGGGTTGAAGAGCCCTATTTACTTGTGTTTAAAAATCTCACTACATCACTGAGGACTTTTTGAAATCTTTGTGTTAAATCATGCATTAAACGAAGAGAAACTTTTTGTCCGGCAAAATTAGAACAGTACTGTACCTTTGGTACTGAATACTATGAATATTTGTAAAACAGTTATTATCTCATTCTCAGGTTCAGAAACATAAGAATACTTAAATGAAAGCTCAGAGAAAAAAGTTGTAGTATTTAACCTGTAATTACCAGTTAAATATTTTTTTAAATATATCTATTTAGTATGAAACTATTGATTAAGAGAATATAAATGTTAATGTTGTTCTTAAAAATGTCTTCTTCTTGCTAATTCCTCTTATCGGAATCAAATCAGATCCATAAGTTTATTCCCCTTCACGACTTCTAACATGAAATCAGGTCTCTTCAGCATATTTTCACCCACCAATGCAACACAATTAAGTAGCTGTTAAGCAGTGGATTTATGGGTTTTACATTTGGCGTAGTTTGGGAATGTTTCAGTATCACGGGAATATATGAAGATTCATAAATGTCCTGAAGTCAACTGAGCTACAGCCGTTTGTTCCTTCCTGTCGCCCTTGAAACCAATAGCCAGTACCAGGACCTGCGCTACGATACCATGAGTGTATCGGTAATTGTATCCAAGAGTTATTAATTAATGTCTTTCTTCTCCAGTATATAGTTCAAAGTAGGTCAAAGATTCAGCATATACCTGGGGTATGAAAGTGACCTCCTTTGCTAGCCTATTAGCTTTATCATTGTACGAGGGTCAGTCAAAAAGTTAGTTGCACTGCCTAGGAAAACAAAACAGGAGCAAAATTTTACAATAACTTTATTTATATCTTAAAGTTCCATTCAAAATCTACTTTTCAACGTAATTACCTCTGTTATTTAAGCCTTTGTCGAGACGTAACACAAGTTTTTCGGTGCCTTCTGTAAAGAAATTCCGTCCAATGTCCGATAACTATTGTTGGGCTGGAGCTTTCACTTCGGCATCCGAATGGTATCGTCGCTTTGAAAGTTCTTGTTTCGTGGGACCAGATACATGGAAGTCAGGAGGTGAAAGATCTGGGCTATAAGGAGAGTGATTCTACACTTTCCACCTAAACATTTTCAGAAGGTCACATGTTTGATTTGCTGCATGCGGTCTTGCACTGTCATGCAGGAGCACATGTTGCACCATTTCGCGATAGCTTGACGTGACATTGCATTTTCACAATACACTTCATGCAACTGCCCATAAATTTCTGTACAGTTGCATCTTTTTGCCCACAAAAAACGAATCACTGCACGCATTTCCAATTTGGAAGCCATTTGCAGCTGTCGAGACATGTTTGCGACTGATTATCAAAAATACTAAACTTGCCTCGGAGAAGCCGCTACGTCACGCGATAAAGGTACATGTCTGAAGTGTCGCCACACAGTGTCACCCAAATAGTCTTAGACGGAACATATTTACGCAGTATTGCAACAAACTTTCTGACTGATCTACGTATTTTAGATTTACATGAGATAGTATCCATTGTACATGGAGGACAGAAGAATGGGACAAGGTCCTGAGTTTTTCAATAACTTTAATTCCTCTCAGGTCTCTAATAGTTCTCCAGTTATCTAGGTATGGGATTACGTTTGTGCTATCCGTAAGGATTCAGATTTTCGCGGATAAATGTCGCTCTAATACACAGCCGAAAACCAAGCCAATAGCAATCAATTCAGAGCTGAAAACGGAATAGAAATCTATATTTCTACGCTTGAAAGATATTTCCTCCACGCCAAATTTAACAAAAACACCGCTACCAGTGTTTCCATGTTCATTCTTACTGCCATCTGCATATATCGGAACTCCCTCAACATGTATCCTATTAATCACTTGCACAGCAGCCTGTCTTAAGTATTCAGGATGTTGAGGGGGCTTAATAGTATTTGTCAATAACTCTGTATAAAGCCATACACCAGACAGTCCACGGGAGATGCGATGGGTTTTAAAGAATTAATTCAACAGAAGACTGTAGTGCATTCAATATCTCAGAATGACTGAGAGGACTATTCCTTTTAAATCTTTGATTACTTTGCCAACCACTCAAAAGACTGCAGTACGGTGTTGATATCACGAAAACTTGCGAGTTTGCTAAAGTATTCAGTAAGATTAGAGATACTTCTGAGCCGCAAGAGTTGAAAATAAGCCTTGTACAAAACTACATCAGCTGGAGTACTGTTGTGAAGTCCTGTAATAAGGCGGTCTGCACTCTTGTTTTTGAATATTTGTACCCGAAGCGACATGATAGATTTGATGACCATATTCGAAAATCGGTTTTGTAAGGTAGAGCTATAAGTTATTCTTAGTGTCTTGGCGTCAGCGCCCCATTTGCATCCCGAAATAAATTTCAAAATATTCGGTCTCTTTCTAGTCCTAAATATCGGCAGATCGATGCGCTTATTACACGTCATTTCAGAGTCAAGGACAAAATCGAAATATTCCGGATTCCTCTTACACTGTAAGGGGTGATCATTAAGGGAAATTTTTGAACGGTAACTATATAGCTGTCTGTTTGTTGTAAAGAACCTACTTATAGATTTAAGAGGATTAAAACAAAGTTTCCGATCCCCAACAAAGTCCTAAATTCCCCGGGTTAAATTGTTTATACTGGATTCGATATTGCCAATATTTGAACCACTACACCAAAGTACATCAGCAAATAAACCAATCATCAGCAAATAAACCAATTTTGTAGTCACGATTAATAATACATTCTATTCCGGAGATGTACACTGCAAGGAGGATGAGACGCAATACAGAGCTCTGAGGGATGCCTTGTTTTGATCGGTATCTACCAGAGAGAGCGCCATTATATGTAACACTGAAAACTTCATTAAAGAAAAACGTAGATTCATAAAAGAGCCCTTCCATCGACAGCAAATCTTTCAAATAAGTTATTGATTCATCTATTCTTCCATACTCTGTCAAAAGCCTTGTTCTCTTCAAATCCAAAAGAGCCGTAATGGTATGATTAATCGGATTTTTATTATAAGCAGCTCTCACATGTTGAGTAAAATATAGTATCTAGTCTTGAGTACTATGCCCTTTTCTAAAACCATATTATTCCATAGGTAGAAGATTATTAATTGCCAAATGATAGCTAATGCGATTCAACAAAAGTTTCTTCAAAACCTTGCAGATAACGTTTGTCAAAGCAACAGGTTTGTAGCTGTCCGGAGTATCAGCAGGTTTATAGACTTTGCTAATAGGAACCACAGTGGCTTTTTTCTAGTCCGTTGGTAATCTGGTATTATTCCAGTATTCCAGAATTGATTAAATATGTTGAGTAATTCTTATTTACCACAAGAATCATCAGTCCGTGTAACTGATCAGAGCCAGGAGACCGCTTAGAGCCAATTTGCTTTAAAATTGTTTCTAGATGTTCAAGAAAAAAAGGATTACTAAACAATGGATTACGACGTTTAAAACTTAACATTATGACAACAATGAGCTATATTTCTAGCCTTGATGGCTACTTTCCTATCTTCTTTCACAAAATCAAGCTTGCTTTCTCGACTGTAATGCTTCCAAGTACATCAGCTGATTCTTGGTCATTCAAATCCAAGTATGAGTCACCGGTAGAAATGCAATTTGATTTCTAAATTTGAAGCTGTTCATTGTCCGATGCCATAGCATCAATGCTTTCATAGATATCTATCCATCGTTTTCTTCTTTGGTAAGCATGAATGGGCTTAATTTCTGCGTTCACTTTATTGAGTTCAGATCTAACAGATATGTTTTCAAAAATAAGCAACTCCCTGAATAAACAGTTTCTCTTACGAATAAGACAGAATAGGTATTTATCCTATAGGTAAAA
The DNA here is from genome assembly GCA_000611955.2 of Stegodyphus mimosarum. NCBI lineage: Eukaryota > Metazoa > Arthropoda > Arachnida > Araneae > Eresidae > Stegodyphus > Stegodyphus mimosarum. Next base: position 870,467 of record KK113781.1, read on the forward strand.
TATTTGTGAAGTTAGGTGAAAATTCTCAATATTTCCTCTTGGAATAGCTGACTTAACAGCTTATAAAATGCTCTCTCTGGGATACAGCCAATGTTGGTCCAAATTGTCGGGAAAAGTCGTTTACTCAATATTTTCAGAAATAATTGTTCAATGAAGATTCTAATCAGCTTTTTTACAACTTCAGTAATTTCGTTTAGTCACATTTATTCTTAATAGCGAATTATATTCGGTCAGTATAGGCAAATGATTACTTTCTATGTTATCCAAAAACCTTCCATTTGCATTTAGAATATAAATCAGAACTAACAACAGCTACATCTAAAGCCTCATTTGTAGCATAGCTATAAAAGGAATGTATGCATGATTTTTCTGTTAAGAAAAAGAAAGTTCTATAATCAGAACACTTCAATAGTTCAGTGCCATTCTGACTGTTGTCATAGTAAACCTATAAAGTATTTTTGGCACTGAGATCTCCCAACAGAACTGTCTGTTCATCCGAAACAAATAATAAGCCGTCACACGAACCTCTCCCGTCAGGTGGTAAGTATGCATTGAAAAACTTTAATTGGCTCTAAATTTTTAATTTATAGATATATCCAGTATATGTTAGTAGATAGGTCTAACTTTAGTTTCTTGTAATGCAATAATTTTCACTTTAGTTGATCAGGTGAATCTACACTTTGGTCCATTTTTACTCTTGTAGCACAAGTACAGTGCCCATTGATATCTCACTGAAATCTCCTCAAAGGTTTGATGCGTTTAATTGTACTTCGGGAATACAGCAAACTCTCCGACTTGGGCCCTCTTCCTAGATCCCGATCGCGTCATTTTTTTATCCGTACGACAGACGGTGTAGTATCAGGTAAGATAAGCTAATTAATTATGGTCAAAAAGAGAGAATGAGCAGCTATTGTTAGTACCAAGTACTCCGAGCATCGGAAGGTAGAAGACGGATTTTGCTCCAGTGCCTATCAAGCATTGCCTTCACGCACGAGCGGAAATGTTTAAACAGATTGCCTTGGTCGATGTGATTAGTCTCTTTTAATTGAATACGTTTCATCAGGAAACACTTTTGTTGAACATGTTGGATATGAAAATTCAACTCATGCGCAGCAAACCTGAATTTTGTTTACTGGGCTATGATGAATTTAAAGTTGTACTCGAACAAGCTAAGCTTCTTTGTTTGTAAGAAAGGTGAGGGTTAGCTCTGATATTGTTCTAGGACATGCAAAAATCCTAGAAACATTAAGAACCCAATTACCCATTAATAAAGTGCTCTGCAAAGCATATTCCATTCCAACTGGAAATATGAGTTTTATTCAAGACAATACTTTTATAGATCAAATCCCTAATCATATTGTGGTGGCATGCGCTGACAATGATGCCTTTAACGGAAAAGAGTCCTTTTGAATTCAAGCATTATAACATGAACTTTATCTGCGTTTATGTCGACAGCCAATCAATACCTCATAATTCTCTTCAACCTAATTTTGACCAAAATCACATTTTACACTAGCTTACCAGAATTTATTTATGAATGCAGATGACAGAAGTCTTTACCTTTCGAGATCAGAATTATCAAATGAATCTTCTTTATTTCTCTTCGATTCGTCTCCTAACCTTTGTGATTCTTTCACTTAAGTCAGGTTTCACACAGCAACTTATGATTGAAAATAAAATTCGGTACTCCCTTACAACAAACTATTTCGTTTTTAGAGTACTTTGAATTTGAAATTTTGATAGAAATGAATAAAGCTCGAAATATTCTACACTCACGTTTGTGAAAATTGCAACACCAAGAAGGAATCGTCATAATTGAATGCAATTTAATACACAGTTGAGTGGTAGTGGTACAAATAAATGATTAAATGTTCAAAGCAAACAAACAAGAACAAGAGATCAGAATCAGTATTTTGTGTGGCCACCACGCGCCGCAATAAGTGCTGCTACACGACGTGGCATGGAGTCAAACAAAGTTTGAATGTCTGACTGAGGAAGAGCATTCCATATCGTTTGTACGCGTACCCAAAGTTCGTCTGCAGACGCAACAGGACGAGGATCACGAGCAAGACGCCGACCAATGACATCCCACACATGTTCAATTGGCGACATATCCGGGGAACACGCAGGCCAAGGAAGAAGCTGTACCTGCTGCGCTGCAAAGAAGGATTTAACAATCCGAGCAGTATGAGGGCGGGCATTGTCCTGTTGAAATACAGCGCCTGGCAAGCTTTGAAGGAAGGGAACAGCTTCGGGCTGTAGAACTTCACGGATATACCGGTTGCTGTTCAGATTGCCCACAATTCGTAGCAATTGAGATCGTCTATGATATGCTATGGCGCCCCAGACCATAACTCCGGGTGTTCGTCCACTGTGGCGTTCGATAATGCACTCCGGAAGGTGGCGTTCACCGGCATAGCGTCTGACACGAATGCGGCCATCATGGTACCACAAATTAAAGCGGGATTCGTCAGAAAACACGACATGCTGCCAATCAGCACGCCAGTCTCTATGCTGATTGGCCCATTGTAGCCGCAGGCGGCGATGGTCGTGCGTTAGGGGGATCCTGTATAAAGGAGTCCGTGCGCGCAGTCCACACTGCAGCAGACGTCTACGAATTGATGAAGCACACAATGAAACACCTGTAGCTATTGACCACAGTGCTGCCAATTGTCTAGAGGAAGCTGTACGGTCCGTCCGCGCCATGCGGACCAGGTGTCTATCATCGCGAGCTGACGTCACATTTCGGGGTCCACTCCCGGATTTCCGAGTTGTCCGACACTCGTCCGTCCACTGCTTCCAAACGCGCATCACTGTGCTGCTGTTACGCTGCACACGAGAGGCTACTGCACGATACGACAATCCAGCTTCACGAAGGCCGATGATTCTCCCTCGTTCAAACTCTGTAAGTTGTTCAAATCTCGCTCTCTTTCGTCGACGAGGCATAAGTACAGATTGAGTTAACGTTTACCACTAGCAGATAACCACCGATAACCATACACGCCTCGCTACAGCCGTCTATTTATTCGGATCCATCAGCCGTTCAGAGGGCGCTGCTCAGCATACGCATGCGTTACGGATTTGCAATTCTAATCATTTGCATATCATGCGCTACTTTGCATTTCCTGAAAATTTCAGCTCACTCGCGTAAGTCCTTCATGGTGTTGCAATTTTCACAAACGTGAGTGTATATGGCTTTGGAAACTGATGAATTAATCATATATCCAAAACCTATTTCTTCGAAATATCCTGCGAATATTTTCCCTTCTGACAAAATACCTATGATTCAAAATTTTCCCCTTACTGTTGTGCTCAACACTGAGAAACATCATGAAAAGGAACTCATTGGCTAGTTCTCCACATTGAAGGGAAACAGGCTCTGAAATATGTTTACTCTTATGGACTTAACCTGAAGTGTATGAAGAAGATATATTATTTGCCAAGAAATATTGTTCAGTAGTGTCTTTTGAGAAGGACACGACCAAACAAAGTTAACAATTTGCCTCAAAAGTAACTAACCTAACAAAACATTGGGTTGTAAATTTTGTACCTAAACAATCCATGAAGCTTGATGCTAGTGAATCTAAGATAGATCATGTATTAAAAAATATATAACTTAAACATAACAAAAACACAATAATCAATATTAAATTTTACGAAAAAACCTTAGTATTTATTTTTCAAACAGATCAAATTATGAGAGAATCAGTATTAATTAAATAATAAAAAAAACTTTCATCTCCCCTGAGAGTGAAAATAATCTAAGAAAATTCTAACTTTAGCATCGAAACATTTTGTTTTAACTCAGTAATTTCATAAGAATAAACACCTTCAAATTTTAATAACAAACCAATTAATCAAACATAACTATTTCATCTCCTTAACAATTTAAACTTTTAAACAAAACTATTTTTTCTTAAAAATTATATTTTTTTCATATTATTGCACAGAAAATAAAAGAATTCTGCTATTCAAATCAATCTATAAAATTTTCATCCTAATTATTCATTAAACTGAGTTACAACAGAGACCACTTTTTTTGGTAAGTTCAGAATATTAAACACTTGTACAAATCTACTTTAGTTTACAATTACTTTAACCTCAGCAGGGACAGTATGCTCACTGAATAAAACACAATTTTAAATTCCTCAACATCTCAAATCTTTAAAACAAAAATCATTCTAAAATTAAGCCAGTATAATTTGCATTTTTAAAATAAGGAGATCCCTTCTAAAAATTAAATGAAACAAGTTCGTGTAAAGTTACGATTAAGAAAAACCTATTTTTTCATTAAGATTGTAAGGTTTATGCTAAGTTTCTTAACAGTTATTTTTAGTTTTGTATCTTTCCTGTCTTATTCTAATTTCAGCTTACAATTTCCTGCCAGGATGTAAATGAGAAAGAGTATTATTTAAGTCGTGACTTCACAGACTTCGAAAGAGAGAGTTTGATTCCCTGACTAGCGCACGTTTGCCTTTTGTCTCTCTGAGCTCTCTGAACGTCTCTCTGAGCTTTTTCTGCGCTCGGCCATACCTAGGCCCTTGCTTGGCTTCGCCGATTTAATTAATAATTTAGAGGCCAATTAGTTAGATCTCTGATAGCTTCGGCTATACCTTTTAAATAGCTTAGTTACACTAGTTTTAGTTTAAATTATTATTATTTTAAGTTCAAACCCAAGTGGCGGCTTTGTGTAAGGTTCCAAGTAGGAACTGACTGTAAATATACTGAAAAATAAAGGTTTATAAACCCTCTTTAAGTGTTACGTGTTCTGTTCACATACTTAAGCGATTATTCGCTTGTTAGTGTTCGTGGGTTTCTAAGTTGGAACTTTAGGATTAAATAGTAAAATCCCACAAGATTAATACAATAAGAGAAAGGATACGAGAAAAGGGAAACTTAGCTGAACGAAGATGACACATCACTCTGTCCTCCAGCAAGGGTCTTCTTCATACGGCAGACTGGTATGGATCACCATCGTAAAAGCCTTTACCGGTAATTTGGCTTACGTAGAAGAATCTAGCAGAAGTTAGCCCACACGAACTGGTAACGAGGACACGGCAGCCATCAATCAGACTTCCAGTAATTCAGCAAGCATAGTGTAGATGAAGGAATAACCCCAAAGGAAGAAGATATTTTCGAAATTATAGAGAGTTCATCATACTGTTTTTTTTTCTTCTTTCAATAGCCGAAACTAATTGCAGGATAACTCAGAAGTATTATGAGGGCCAACTGCCCTTTAAAGGACTACTACGGGAACCTCACAATGGAGGAAGGCCCGAGGCCAGCAAATAAAACTCAGCTTGGCTGGTAATCATATCAACATACTGAGGGAGCAATAAGACCCGTTTCAAATCGAAGAACAAATTCTCCATTCACGATCCTCGGAAAACGTGAGAAACAGCTGCAGAGCCAACAAGGGATTGTACGTCTAAGTCATTGAACTGTGTTAACTGTACGGAGTTAAATAAGATTTCTAGCAAGCGTTTGGATTGTGCTCATTTTGCTGATTCGCATGTGTGTCATGTATACCAAGAACAAATTAATTTCTTAAAATTGCATACGGATTTTCATACGTAAATATATAAAAATTTCATATGTAGCAGAAGCGAAAGACAGCTGCAACGCCTTTTGGTTAAGAAAGAATGCCAGAAACCACCAAAACACGCTAAAACGGTGAAAACCCTGTTCGTCAAACCTCAACTTACACCCCTCTAAAATTTTACACTTTTCTAACTGTCAGTTCAGCCATTAAATCTACAATCGCCAAAAGAATCGCCGAACTAACACCTGGGGACAATAGAATGTGGCAAACCTAAACCCAACGCCGGAAATGCTCATATCAGTGGGAAAGAAGCAACTCAAAAGTCGAATTCCGAAAATTCATCCTCCATCCCACGAAAGAAGGAAAATTAATTAAATAAATTGCCATAACTCAAAAACTAATTTAACAATTGGCTCGAAGGTAGTCTCAAATTGAAGATAAATTTTTTCTGTTTCTAGCAGAATAAATCATAAATATGTGAACACAAATTAAGTACTTTTAAATTCAAATATTGCGTGGAAAATACACAAGGTTCCATTGTCCGCCGTTTACAAGTTTCGCGAATGATGAAAGTTAAGAATGTAGAAACTTAATATGAAAAAACCCCAATTAAGATGAAACAAAATTACACAGAAATTAAGTAAAACACACGCTGTGTAACATAAATTTGGAAAATGAAAGATTAAATTTTGATTACTCAATGATTACTTAATTGACTTAATTTCGCTACACAACAATATGACCATGTTCATTGGAACAAACTTTCGCTTCAAAGTTTGACTGTGTGGGGATAATATTATATTTATTTTATTGCTAAATGATGTCAAGGACTATGTATTGAACTCTTTGTATTCACCCTTAGCTGCAAAGAATAATGATTTTCGAAAATTTCACTTTGTCATGAAAAGATATGATGTACACATGGTTTTCGAAATTAACATGGTTGTATTAATTTAAAAAAAATAAATTGTGTCTGTTTCTTATATTTCTCTGTATTGTTTCTACACATATTTAAACAAAGTAGCGCTTCATTAATGTAGCAATATTTTTGAAGTAAGGGTTGGGATCAAAACATTGCTTTCCATAGATAGTGTGAGCACTATAAAGAATAATGAAAGTAGTGTAATGAATAATGAAAGTAGCGTAATGAATAAGCGAACTTGGAAGAGCCCAGACAGCAAATGATTGTCGCTATTTTTCAGTCTTTTGGATTTTTTTTAGTATTGCTATAATGGCGATCAGGCTTTGGACTTATCTGCAATGGATATCTAAACCAGATTTCAACTGTCTTCAAAATAAAACAACATTTGTAATTTATAAAATTTATCAAACTTTTGATTCAATAGGTTTTATCAAATGCCCCGAATTTCCCAGTTTTTATTTAAATCACACACAGTAGAGAGATGAGGTGTGATGGCGTTCAAAATTCTTTAAATATTTTCAAAAAACGTGTGTTGTGTCACGTGTGTTTCGTCTGAACGTGTGTTGTGTCACCAAAGGGGCACATATTGAATATTTGTAGAGGATGTATAAACTTGGTTAATTTGTAGTCCTTTTCATATATCTTTCATGTGTGTATGTAAAATACTTTTGAAAATATAGCCTTTTCAAAACAAGTTAATCATTTATTCTAACCCTGCATTATATTCTCTAACAAGAGGAGTGTAATAATAAAATAATTGCAACTTTGAGAGAAAGTGTTATTACACAGAATGTATCCAAATGTTCTAAAATTAATCATTTGCCTTATTGCCTTGATTAACGGTTATTAAGATATTCATTTTTGAACAGGCTGATCATTTTCCTACGTTCTCTAAGCCTATGATATCGGGCTATTTAATCAAGCATAAAATTAAATATTTCTGCCAAATCACATCGACTTCCAATTACCGATTATGACGCTGCATTGACCGTATTACGTGATTTAGACGCCAATATAATCTATAGTTCTTTTCTGAAATGGCTAACTGAAATCCTTTCATCAATCTCAAAACAGGCCTGTGAGTGAATTTTGTGTCATAAATTTATTCAGGATCTTCAGGAGATCATGTATTTATGGTTTCATAATGTCAAGAACCAGGTGCACATGTAGAGTGTTTTTGAATTTTTTAAACACCCATGGTTTTACCACAGTTCAAAGAGCTCGTATAAATGCAAAAAATTTCAGTTCATATCATTAATTAATGTTAAAAAATTATGAAATTCTGTGACTGACCTCTTCTATATAAAACAGTTTTAAACATGTTGCTTTACATATTATTTTATTATGAATAATTTGACTATGTTATTTTAGCATGTGATTTTTTTCACTCTTTATGTGTTAACAGATTATCTCCAAGACATGATCTGACAAATCTGATCTGATGTAATGCGCAATCAGCAGCATGCAAATGTCTGAAATATCAAATCTGTTACCGCATCACATTGCAGAATGGTCTTCTCAACTCTAGCATAAGAAAGATACAAGAAAAGCACGTGCTATTTCTCTTATTATGCTTCCATAAATCTGTGACGTTAAACTCTCCTCACACAAATAATTCTCTGTTGTCAATAAGTTTTATTTTGCACAAAATCTCACAGGCAGTACCATCATGCGTGATGTGAGTAACGTGAAAGTAGGTATTTAGGTTACAAGATATTTCGCCCGCCTTCTTAGCATGCCTTCGTGATGTAATGGTCAGTAAACTCGGTCCGTATTCGAGAGGTCCGTGGTTCGAATTCCCGTGAGAGCTTTGCTCATTTTTCATCTATCCTGCTTCTAAAATACCTAATATATCTACATTGGCGCCCGAACTACACTGCTGGCCACCGTAAATGCAATACCATGAAGGAAGCATGAAAATAACATGAAATTTACAACACGCATTAGCGGAGGTGAGATATGCAAATGATTAGAATTTCAGCGCAGACGCACATCAGGCGCCACTTCATAGCGCTATTTAAGACTTGGAGTTTTCGACGATTTCAAGTTCGTCAGTTGTGTTTGTCTTGTAGTTTTTTCAAAAAGATGATCAATTATGCCTCGTAGTAAACAGCGATCATCGTTTGATCAAGTATCCGAGTTCGGCAGAGGAAGGATAGTGGCCTACCGAGAGTGCGGATTATCTTTCAGGGAAATCGGTAGTCGCGTTGGACGAAACCAAACAACTGTAACGCGGATATGTGACCGTTGGATGCAGGAGGGTACGACGGACCGACGTGTTCGATCGCATCCTCCTCAGTGCACAACTTCACGTGATGATAGGAACATTGTGCGCATGGAAGTGCCGGATCGCTCAGTCACATCACGAACCATAGCAAAGCACATTTAGTCTGTAACGCATCATCCAGTGTCTGCGCGTACCATTCGACGCCGTTTACAGTAGAGTGGTCTACCCGCAAGTCGTCCATTGCTTCGCCTACCCTTGACGCAGAACCACAGCCGTCTCCGCCGCCAATGGTGCGATGAAAGAAGGATGTGGACGGCAGAATGGAATTGTCTTCACTGACGAGTCACGCTTCTGTCTGTGACACCAGGGTGGTTGAATTCGAGTCTGGAGACACCGTCGAGAGAGGATGCTGAACAGCTGTGTTATGCACCGGTCTTGCACCGGGTATTATGGTATGGGGCGGTACCAATATATAGACGCAGTCCGACCCACCTATCCGTCAAAAAGACGAATCTAATGGTCATAAGACCACGCCCACGTCACTCCACAAACGAAGGCAGCCAGCGACCCGAAGCGCCCCAAACAACACGCCGCGCAGCCGAGGAGCCAAAGCCCCGGGCTCGAGTAAACAAAAATTAGTATAAAGAAAAGAAAAGAAAACAAAAGATACAGGCAGGCTTTAACAATTCTCATGAGACTAGCAATCATAAACACACATCAAAATCAACAGATAGAATACATACAGTTTATTTTATGACTGCCTCTCAAACGACACAACAGGAAACAGAAGAGAAAATAATAAAAACCAACCAAAATAAAAAGCATGTTAAAAAGACAAATAATGTTAATAAGGAAAAGGACAACACAACACACACATAAAGAACAAACAAAGAACACCACCAGAAAGCATCTATACAAATACACAACTGCCCAACGCTCACCATTAATTAAACTCATTATAGTTTGGCAATATTTAGCAAATCTATTATAATCTGCAAAAGAATCATCACCTATATTATATCTTTTCCTTAATTAAGCAGTTAATTTAAAGTCACGGAGGAAGTGCTGAGCGTCGCCCACAACTCCACACGTAGTAAAACAATTATTTTGTTGAATATTAAATCTGGAGAGATAGGACGGGAAACGCCCATGGCCTGTAAGAAATTGATTTACATCTATATTATTAAGGGATAACAGATGCTTATATTTTATTAGATCTAATTTTTCTAAATAAAATAGCCTTTTATTGGAACTCTCCCACTTATTATACCATACATTATAACAAAATTTGTTTATAATATTACATGAGGTACGTATACAACATCCCTGTATATTGGCAAGCCCCGACCCATCTCCAAATGCGGCCTCTTTGGCGAGGACGTCAGCCCTCTCGTTCTCGATTACTCCCGCATGAGCCTTCACCCAACCCAAAACAATATTAAATCTTAAAGTTAATTACAAGTCTTTAATAGAATATACCATTTCATTGGATGTATTAAACGACTTAAAAGCCTTTAAAGACGACATAGAATCCGAAAAAATAAATATATTGCTTTTAGAAATTAAATTACTATTCTTTATCCATTTAAAAACATAAAACAAGGCGGCGAGCTCGGCTTAAAAGGCAGAATTAAATTTCTCAAGTGTAATTTTTTTCATTATATATTTCAAAATCATAATAATAAGCCCCAAAAGCCGAACCCACCCCTCGCCTAAACCTGAACCTCCTGTAAAGATTTCGTACTCTCTAATATCTTTAAAATAATGAATATATGGGAGGGTAAAGCGCTCTGCGGGATGAGTAAAATGAAAATTAAATTTTACAAAAGAAGTAGAAAATACTATATGACTATCATATTTCAATGAGTCAACTTTAGCAATACGAAGACAAGACTTATCATAAAAATATCTATAAAGAACTGAGAGGGGTTGATTCCCAGCCAAAACACAAAGCACCCCCCCGAGACTGTCTTAAAACATCTATTAAGTGCTACCAGCCATCCGCGCTGGACAGAGTAAAGTTTTGTCCTCAGGCAAACCATCTGGCCCGCCCTAGAGCCCCACGCAATAATATCATAAATAATGATATGAATGAAAACATTAAAGTATAATGATTTTAGAATATCTTTTCTAAAATATAAAACATCCCTAGAGAATTTATTTCGGTAAAAGTTTAAAATCGAATCGCCCTTTTTATGTACAAAATTAAAATGTTGAATAAAAGTAAGTTTTGAATCGATTAAAAGCCCCAAATAGTTAAAAGAATCAACTGGTTTCAATATATTATGAAATCTTAACTTTGGGGGCCGAACGTGATGGCCACCTCTAGGAAAGAACAAAAAAGTCGTTTTATCAGTATTCACGAACAATTCTCTCATGTAAACACCATTGATCAAAAAGACAAACAAAATTTGAAAACTTCCTCTCTAATTTTTCCAAAGAGTGAGCATTAATTAATAACAGCAAGTCATCGGCGTACGCCACGCCGTCGACCCCATCTTCTAAAGTATTGCTAATGAGTGTATGCATAATGAGGCTCCAGAACAAAGGAACACTATTGAAACCCTGAAGACAGCCCTTATAAAAAGATTTTTTAATCGAAATATTTCCTGAATTTTATTGGAAAACAACGTATCTATCTTGAAAATAATTAAGTATCATGTAAAGTAAATTATGCGGAATATTCAATTGAGATAAATGCTGTATCAATGAAAGCCAATAAACTGCGTCGAAGGCCCCGGACGCATCGAACGAAATCACCGCTACATGCTTTAACTTCTTATAAAGACGTATAAATTCTATTGCCTTATTTAAAGCACCCTCAGAGAACCAAATTGTTTAATCGAAACAAAGTCACGTTTAAACATAAAATAAAATAATCTATTGAAAATCAACTTATCTAACATTTTTGCAAACGTTTTAAGCATACAGATAGTTTTAAATTTATTATTACTACTTTTTGGAATCAATACCAATTAGCCAATTTTCCAATTCATGGGAAAAGTCGGTGATCCCGTCTAGTCCCGGAGCACTTCGAAAGCGAAGACTTCCTATAACCAATCTAGTTCCTTCAAACGAAAATATTGGATCATCAGAAGAAAATTGTAAATTGTAGTCTGAGGTATCCCCCAGCCCCGCGTCCCCAGGTTCACCAAAGAAATATTGTTAGCAAGTATCTGACAATAGTAGTCATACAAATCGGAGGTGCTACTTCTCTGACTATGAACAGGATCTACAGGTTTATGCGATTGTTTAAACGGATAATCTTAATACGATTTAGCATTCAAAAACAAATTGTCTCTAAATTGCTTTTTAGTTTTTTTGATAAGTTTTCTACATTAAGCCAAAGCCCTTTTATAGTTAATTTTTCTTATAATGCGAATATCTGCAGAAATTTGAAGAACTTGCAACGAGGACCTCAAGGCTCGCACCTTCCTACGAAAGGCAACCAGAGTATCATTTCACCAAGAAACCTTATGTATAGTTATCTTTCTGACCAATTTCTTTCTAACTTTTAAAATAAGAAACTCTTCCACAGAAGAGACAAATTCGTTCAGTTCTTCACGATCACCAACACACGTCAACCTTTCATGAAAGGACTGCATAGCAGATTTAATATTTCTACAAAGTTTATGTAATTGGAAGACATTTGTTGTTAAAATTTGTGGTTTGTCCCGAAGAGAAATATTACAACGTGAATCAATTAAGACATATCTATGGTCAGAATGGCTCTCCTCCTTATCTAAAATATTAACGGAGACACTCCGGCAAACAATCGAGGAGGACGCGAGAAAGATATCGGTCCACCCACACCCGCTCGAGGAAGCAAATGTAGGAATAAACTGTAAATCATTTAAAATAAGGATATCATTAACACATATAAAATCATAAACACAAAGCCAAACACAAAATCAATCAAATTGGTCCCCCAATTATAATGCTTACAATTAAAATCACCAAATACAAAACATCTATCAAAATAAAATGTAACTCGTTCTAAATTATAGAGATGAACCTATAAATCCTCGGCGGGTGAGAAATAGACCGATATCAAACCGAGAGGTCCATCGTCGCAAAAAAATACGTATAGCGGTAATACAATCAGATATATACACTCTATGATATAATCAAGATCTTTATTCAGTACAAAAACTGCACTTCGACCGTTAGGTTGATGAATAACGGACCAACCTCCGGGAACGTGAGCCGGAGACCCACCAAGAAGATAGGGCTCTTGAATAGTTATAAAATCAATATGTGTTTGCAAGACCTGCTCAACAACGGATAGCTGGCAAGAGGCCGCAATACAATGATTTAAATCTGAATTCAATATAATCATAACACACACACACTAAAACACAAACTAAGAACACGAACAAGAACAAAAGAAACACACCAAAACCAACGGAAGCCAGCCGCCGGAAAAAAAAAATTATAATGTTAAAATAACGATAAAGTCACATAGTTATAAAACACTCAGAATAATCCTCGTGAAATACAAAAACAAATTACATATGAAAATCAGTATGCAATTTTAAGAAATTAATTTGTTCTTGGTATACATGACACACGTACGAATCAACAGAATGGGCACAATCCAAACGCTTGCTAGAAATCTTATTTAACTCCGTACAGTTAACACAGTTCAATGACTTAGATGTACAATCCCTTGTTGGATGACTTTCCGCACAGTAGCCACAGCACATACGATTTGGGCATCGTTTCGCCGAATGTCCGTACATTTGGCAGTTAAAGCAACGTTGTGGTCGCAAAAACAACTTCAAAGGGGAAATGTACGCCATCCGATGGTAACATGACCATCTTCTGCGACGTAAACTTGGCACTTGGCGGAGGTAGAAAAAACTTGATGTTTTAAGTTGGGATCATTTTTATCTCATATCAAAAGTGAACGAACACACTGCCCATCTGGGCATTCGCAATAACGTCGTAAGGCCGTAGAAATTTGTTCACAAGTAGTTGCACGTTATTGAACAAAATAACTTTTGGACGTATAAACCTTTATTTTCGTGCTCGTAACACGCCTTTAAACGATGAATCCTGTTGAACAGCATTGACCAGTGAAATTACGTCATCGCGAGAACGCATCTTGAACAAAACAGAACCATTACGTCGTTGTATAGATTTCCGAAATTTTTCCATGTAAATTTTCACTCAAAGTGTCAAATACATTAATATCTCGACCCATTGGTGAAACCACAACCTTATTCCTGCCTCGTTCAGCTTCATTAATCTGGTCAACCGGATCAACATATTTTGTACCCGAAATAACACGCTCAAAACATCATCGTGAACCAGACGTATATGGTTCCCCAACTCAACCTTAAGATCGTCAATTCGCTGGTTCAGATAAATAAAAGAATTTGTAGTAATTGCCTCCACCACATTCATATATTGATTTTTAGCTAGGTCATTAATAAGACCCAACTTCTCGGATAAACTGTCCACAAAGCGTAGACTAATTTTTCTGGATTTTATTGTAGATATTATGTTTAAAGTCTCCTTAACAAGAATCATGATAGAGCAACCTACCTCATTATTTGACATTGACACTGTTGGGTTAGAAATAACGGAATCGTCTGATACTGAGTGTTGTTCACGCTGTGATACAATAATAGAATCTTGAATAACCGATTGAGCACAACAAAAAAGATGAGACGGAGAGATACACTTATCCATATTAAACAAAACAATAATTATACAATAACAAGATAAAGAAATATAAACATATAAATTGACATAAATTTATAAAAAAAGAGAATTCAAACAGAATTCCCTCAAACTCAAGTAATAAATTACCAAACCACACCCGTCTGCTACGGAGGTGATTCAAAATAAAGCAACTACAAAAAACAAAAACCCAACTCCACGTGGAGATTCACAAACTTTACACTATATTTGCTGTCATAGAAAGACTTTACAAAAATACCAAGACCTCCAAAAAAAAGGAGATAACACAACTTACCTTAATACACTCACGTTTGTGAAAATTGCAACACCATGAAGGACTTACGCGAGTGAGCTGAAATTTTCAGGAAATGCAAAGTAGCGCATGATATGCAAATTATTAGAATTGCAAATCCGTAGCGCATGCGTATGCTGAGCAGCGCCCTCTGAACGGCTGATGGATCCGAATAAATAGACGGCTGTAGCGAGGCGTGTATGGTTATCGGTGAATATCTGCTAGTGGTAAACGTTAACTCAATCTGTACTTATGCCTCGTCGACGAAAGAGAGCGAGATTTGAACAACTTACAGAGTTTGAACGAGGGAGAATCATCGGCCTTCGTGAAGCTGGATTGTCGTATCGTGCAGTAGCCTCTCGTGTGCAGCGTAACAGCAGCACAGTGATGCGCGTTTGGAAGCAGTGGACGGACGAGTGTCGGACAACTCGGAAATCCGGGAGTGGACCCCGAAATGTGACGTCAGCTCGCGATGATAGACACCTGGTCCGCATGGCGCGGACGGACCGTACAGCTTCCTCTAGACAATTGGCAGCACTGTGGTCAATAGCTACAGGTGTTTCATTGTGTGCTTCATCAATTCGTAGACGTCTGCTGCAGTGTGGACTGCGCGCACGGACTCCTTTATACAGGATCCCCCTAACGCACGACCATCGCCGCCTGCGGCTACAATGGGCCAATCAGCATAGAGACTGGCGTGCTGATTGGCAGCATGTCGTGTTTTCTGACGAATCCCGCTTTAATTTGTGGTACCATGATGGCCGCATTCGTGTCAGACGCTATGCCGGTGAACGCCACCTTCCGGAGTGCATTATCGAACGCCACAGTGGACGAACACCCGGAGTTATGGTCTGGGGCGCCATAGCATATCATAGACGATCTCAATTGCTACGAATTGTGGGCAATCTGAACAGCAACCGGTATATCCGTGAAGTTCTACAGCCCGAAGCTGTTCCCTTCCTTCAAAGCTTGCCAGGCGCTGTATTTCAACAGGACAATGCCCGCCCTCATACTGCTCGGATTGTTAAATCCTTCTTTGCAGCGCAGCAGGTACAGCTTCTTCCTTGGCCTGCGTGTTCCCCGGATATGTCGCCAATTGAACATGTGTGGGATGTCATTGGTCGGCGTCTTGCTCGTGATCCTCGTCCTGTTGCGTCTGCAGACGAACTTTGGGTACGCGTACAAACGATATGGAATGCTCTTCCTCAGTCAGACATTCAAACTTTGTTTGACTCCATGCCATGTCGTGTAGCAGCACTTATTGCGGCGCGTGGTGGCCACACAAAATACCGATTCTGATCTCTTGTTCTTGTTTGTTTGCTTTGAACATTTAATCATTTATTTGTACCACTACCACTCGACTGTGTATTAAATTGCATTCAATTATGACGATTCCTTCTTGGTGTTGCAATTTTCACAAACGTGAGTGTACCTGCTCCATAAGATGGAGACTCAGATTACCAGAACCTGCTCTCAACCGAGAGACTTTAAAATACCTTTATACCTACTCTCACGAGGAAGATTTACATTACCTTTTTACCAAAAGTCCACGGGGAGCGAAACAAAAATACGCTTTTAACCCGAAACCTCACAGAGGTTATAACGGGGATTAATACTTAAACTACTTAAATATTAACCTAGAATCTAAACATACAAAACACATACTGAGAATTAAAATCAAACACTAAGATTAAAACAAACTCAAAGAAACCTTACACCTGACGACTGGCTCCTATAATAAACTTAAAACATAAAATACGCGCAATCCCTAACAATTAATCCTGTATGTGTGGTCTGCGTATCCCTACCAATAAAACACAAACAGCAGGCGACACAACATACAGAAACAAACATACAATACTACAAAATACATAAAATGAAGAATGCGTGTCCAATCAACGGTGGTATCAGAACTTGCAATGTGGACGAAAACACCTCTTGAATTTCCAGACTTTGTTCCTTGAATCAGCGAAGAACCACAGCATGAAGTCCTCCAAACCAGATTCTCCAAGGTGTTACATGAAGCCAAATCTGAAACTACATTTATAAACATACACTTTATAACCATAGAAAAATACATACCTTTTTACAGGAGGCACTTTTACACCATTAAGTAGGTATCAACACTCAAAGCAAATTCAAAGCAAAACAACTACCTCTTGACGGTGGACACGCCACTCACTGCCACCCAAATATCAATCACGAATGACGTTAAAAAATCATGGTATGGGGCGGTATTGGATATCACTCTCGCACTCCTCTAGTACGCACTGCCGGTACGTTAAACAGCCAGCGCTACATCTCCGAAGTGTTAGAGCCAGTTGTCCTTCCTTACCTTCAGGGCTTGCCCATAGCTATATTTCAACAGGATAATGCGCGACAACACGTGGCACGCATTGTCCAAGGGTTCTTCGTAAATCGTCAGATTGAATTGCTTCCCTGGCCGGTTCGCTGTCCAGATCTTTCGCCGATGGAAAACATGTGGTCCATGGTTGCTGAACGATTGACCTAGATTATATCCCAAGCTGCCACACCAGATCAACTTTGGCAACGTGTGGAAGCTGCTTGGTCTGCTGCACCCCAAGAACACATACAAAGTCTCTTTGAATCAATGCCGAGGCGTGCGGCAGCGGTGATCTCCAACAATGGCGGCTACTCTGGCTGCTGATTCTAGAAGGAACCACGTTTCACAGAAGTCTATAAATTTAACCATTTGATACTTGGTCAACATGTTATCTACTAAATAAATTTTGTTGTGATATCTCTTCTTTTTCTTGGTGTTGCAATTTGGGTGGCCAGCAGTGTAAAAAAAGTTGGTAAAAGATAAATCTCTACCACAAGGATTTGGCGACTGGGTCCCCTAATCCCCAGTCGCCCTTTAAAAGAGGAAGTATATAGGATATTTCTCCCGCCTTCTTAGCATGCCTTCGGTGTGTAGGGGTCAGCAAGATCGGCGCGTATTCGCGAGGTCCGTGTTTCGAGTCCCGGCGAGGACGTTGCTCATTTTTCATGTCTCCTGCCTAAAAAAAAAACCCTAATGACTCTATAAGGTATTACAGTCGAACTGATTTAACAACTTGTGTGTTTAGAAAATTCAGCAATATTATATGATCTGGTCCTTCATAAATTCCTTATTTGTTTTTCGGGTTAGAAAATATTTTATACGAACAGAAATGTGCAGTCTTAGTCGTACCTATATCAGCTCCTCTCTTTTCTTGTATTGCATTTGCTTCTGTGATAAAAATTATCCCATGCAAGACCTTTATAAGATGTTTGATCCCTTTTTTATACAAAGTTTTTACAGTTTCTAGATTTCGATTCTTTTGTTAGCAAATGTGTCATTACTGTGTCAGTTGTGATCACATTGGATTATTTCAGCAAATGTTCGAATTTTTAAACTTAGAATCTTGCTAACTAAACTGCAACAGAGCTTTTTCATCAGATAAAGTACTTAAAATATTGCTTTTTTTTCTTTCCCTCCATCCATAGGCATATATTTGTATGCTTCACATTGTTTGCTGCCGCCCAACTGAAGTGGTGGTTAGCGACGCTGACTGCCGAACTGGAGAGCTCGAGTTCGAATCCCGAAGAAGGCACGAATGCTTATAAATGTAGAGTGTCTGAGCAGCATGGGGACCCTCTAAACATGCGGCAAACCGAACGTCCTCTCGATAGGTTGTTGGTAGGAGTAAAGAGTTGGTAGGAGTACCTCGGACTCGTTCTCCTGGGGTGCTCTTCATCATAATTGGGAGCGGACCTGAGCAAAGTCGTACTGTCACCGGTATGGTGCTCAAGGCTCGTTCCAAAGATAGGCGCAGTATTGCACTCCTTGCCACGATGAATTTCGTTGTCTTGTTCTGATGTTACTTCTGATAAGTCACAGCAACAGCAACTTGTTTGCCGATCCAGTGTTAGCACATCCCTGAGATTTGTTGATTTCTGCTGCGACAATTTTCTTAAGATCCTATAAAATTAAGAGTTTATATCTGTATTATTTCATAGCTCGTTTTAGCCTTACTAGATAGTTATGGAACAAGTAATCCAGTAACTCTTCACAGCAAATACCATCTCCGTCTTCCAACAACTTTCTTGCTGTGATAAGGAAACGACAAGCACAACAACGGTTTGAGACTATCTGCAGAAACTTCCTTTATTTTGCTCCCTGTCTGCTTGCACTCTGATTTCACACATAATAAATACAAGTTTATAAGCAATTGAAAACCGAAACAATGGGCTAAAATATCTAATATATAGTTATTTACGCAAGGCTCTTTTCTGTGAAATGTTAAACTGTCTTAGAATTTCTTTTCAGTGAATATTATTTTCAAAATTTTCATTTTTGTCTGATTCTCCCTGTAGGGCTTAGTTTAGGCCACACTTTTATTTATTTTATTTTTTTATTTTATTTTATTTTTGCTCCTGTAAGTACCTTTGGGTGATATCGTTTTTTGACACTATACTCCATCTCTGTTCAAGACCATAAACTACGTATAGTCATTTTCAGGTTTTAAAAAATTTCAGGGCATCGCTTTTCTGTTGTATCATTACATTTTACCACCTTCAAAAGAATACTGATTTTGGGGGCTTTTTCAATTTTTATACTTAAACTATATTTTTATCCAATTATTAACTAAATTTTTAAAGCAAAGAACTATAAATATAAAAAATATTAAATATATAACTGAAATGAAGCATAAATAAACTTCATCGTCTCTGTTAGCCAACCTTAGTTATCTGCTTCTCCAATAATTTCCTTTAGTCTTTTTCAGTTTGTATTTTCTGGTTATTTGTTTCCTTCTTTTTTTACAGTACAATTACTTTTAAAAAGTAGTACTTTCATGGCTTTGTGTCTTTATGGCCTTCCTTTATTTTTTATGTATTTTATAAAAGCTGTGATAAATTCTTTCTCTTAATGAAATAAATGTACTTTTGTTAACATATTAGACAACATTAGAAGGACATTACATATATTTTAAGAACTTTTTCAAGAGAAGAGCGTTAGAAATATCTTTACCGAGGAGACTTAGTAAGAAATAAAGCTCATTCAACGCATGAGGTAGTTTGTTAACAACTTGGGAAACATCAACAGCATAAAAAGCGAACTTTGAAATGATCTACAACAAACAATTCAGATAAATCAAGTTTTTATGTTTGGAAGAAGTAATTAAAACGAACTTTACTTATTACAGTACATAAAACCGCTATTCCAGGAATTTTCTGGAGTATATGCCTCAGTTGTCAGAAAATGTACACAAATGTTTGTACACTATAGGCCGTTAATGCTAATTGATTTTATCAGTTAATTAACTAGCGTAACCCAGCATATTGATACGCAGGCTGTGTCGACTGTATTAGTATGTCTGAATTCAACAGAATTTACTACAAATGGAGATATTTCACGGTTTCAGTTCGGGACTGGAGTTTGGTTTGCTTCAGATTGGCAAACTCAAAGTATAACAAAAACTTTCTGTAAAATTTGGCTATGACGTGGATTAATCTTCCCCACATCCCAGTCTTCGGACTTTTCTTGATTTTTCTTGTAAAGTCGTGTCCAGGATATTACTTCTACACATGCATTCCATCCTAATTTCCAGAATCGTCCCAGCTACATCACCGATAATGTGGGATTGTGTTAAAAATTGGTGCGCTTGTAGGATGAAACGGACCATCGCATAGATTTCTTCACATTTTAACAAAGGTGGACACTTCGGGAATTTACAGGACTTATAAAAGAAGGATTTGGCAAATTTGCCTCCGTACAATATGACAGGCACTCGATAAAACATTAGGTTAAGGTTGCTACGGAAGCCAGTGTTTCAGAAAGTGCTGACGAAATGTCTAAGGAATAATTACAATGCAGAGCTGAGAGACCTTCTCCCCCTTGGAACTGAGGCCCGGGGTTCAACCCCTTTCTCAGAGCTTTGGAGGAGTCGGACGCAATCACCCGGATCACGGGTCACTGGTCGTCAATTTGCTACTCACCAGCCGCTCGGGCGAGCCCGTGGAAGAGGGCCATTACCCAGCATACCCGAGGCGAGCACGCTCGAGGCTGAAAAAACACACCCGGGTCACCACTCCCAGAGCCAAGTCCAGCACGCCCGGGGCCCATCCCCTGGCTACTAGTACCTCTCCGTGCTAAGACATGCCAAAACCCGGGCCGGCCAATAAGTGACCTTTCCGGAGCCTCCAGAACCACTAGGTTCGTAATTTGTATGCCCCCGTAGCCGAGACTGCCTAGGTACAGATCCTAGCCAGTAGCCTCGAAGAGTTCTCTACGTCGACCCCCGGGGGATACATCATAGGATGTCGTATGAAGCTTGTTTTATACTAAGATATGTAGAAAGTGATTAATCAACTATGTACTTCACCAAATCAATAATTATACCTCACGCAATCTCAAAGATAAGACATGGAAGCATGGAACAAAGGAAACGAGCGGTAATGCATTTTAAGGGAAAAAGGAATAAGGCAATACTGAAATTCATCGAGGAATGGCAATGGTATACACAACATATCGTGCAATGGCTTTAACGAAGGACAGTTAGCTTGTTGGTAAGCAATGTAGTGTACAGCGGCTTCTTAAACTAATTTATTAAATCTCTTAAATCAGCTAGCTCAGTATTTCATAAAGCATGCAAGTAACATACGCATGACGTTTTCTCTAGTGTAATGGATCTGTGTTCTGAGGACATCAAATCAGTCTCGGCTTCTGTTTAATCCAGTTAACAATCCATATATTGGGAAGAAAAGAAAGAACTTTAATAACTATATTTACATGCCTGTTTACAAATACATCACTATTTACGTGTAAAGTTTCGTTTTACACGTAAAATGCTCAGAACGTCACTTAAGCACGTCACACTGCTCTCTCGAATCCTATCAGCTCCTCTTCTCTCTACTGTTTTCCCTTATTACTGCTGCCAGGTTCACTTAAATTCTGCGTCGCCAGGATCGTTTGGGTTTCTTCTGAAGTTGCAACATGGTGGACCAAAGCGCATCACCGATTCTGTTGCTGCAAAAGTGAATGAGCTCATTCACGAAAATAGATCCTTAACAACAGAGAAAATCGCTAAACTTTGTATACATGTTTATGCAGTTGTTAGTGGAAATGTTTATGCAATGGTTATCGACAGACTGAAGTTCCATAACGTTTAAATTCTTCTTTGATACCGAAATGCCACTCCTTAATGACTCACAGAACACAGAGTCAGTCTCAGTCTTCTTATAAGGTTTTACTGGGAGAGTCGATATCTTTCTAATGGCATTCTTGTCCTCCATAATAACTCTTGACCAGATACTGTGAATGCAACTGAAAATTTCATGAATTCAACTAGGAAGCATTTAAACTCTGCCCCAAACTACTTAACCTTCATCCTCTTGCTAAAGAACGCTTTGACAACAATTTTAGTGCCGTTAATGTGCAGGAAATAATTCGAAAATGGCTCCGAAAACAACCCGAGGGCTTCTGCCTGCGCGCTATTGTACGTGTGTTGTAGCATTGGGATCAATGTCTAAATTTTTGACAAATTTGAAATCATTGTTGATATAGAACCTTCAGTACGTTTGTATTGAATACTTTGTAGAGACATTAGGTTATTTTGAAGCAAGAGAGATTGAAAAATAAGAAACGCCTTCGCCGGGAATCGCGCACGGATCCTTCGGTTACGCGTCGAGCGTGCTGACCACTACACCACGAAAGCATGCGAATAAGGCGGGAGGAATACCTTATAACTTCTTATAAAATTTGGTATCGTTTAAGCAGTTTGTTTAGCAAGAATTGTTTAAATGCTTCTTAGAATTTTGCTTAAGCCTACGTTTTGTACATTAACTAAATATATAGTTATTAAATGTAGTGGACCTTATATTTAAATATCGTTATTTAATGTACGAAAGTAAAATATTTTCAATTTTAAATTCTATTTGAAATGTTCTCCTTAAATCAGACAAATATTAAGAAAAGGGAAAGTGAGACTAGTGCTGGTGAGAATGGAGAAATAAGCCATGAATGAGTGATAGTTACTGGTTAATATAAACTGAAATCCATGGCCAATATACTGAAACTTTCATATTTGGTCGCGCGAAAAGAGACTAATTGTATGAAACTGAATAAAATATTACTCGAATGAAACGAAAAACTTTAACTAAATTTCATAATCATATCTGTAAAATTTCCTAGAAGTGCGTAGTCTGAGTATCACGAGATTGAACGCATTATTTTGATAAACTTAATATAGGGGAATGCTGGATCTGGGAATAATTAATGCACACTCTATTTCGTGTTTTTAAAAATCAGACATATTGGAAGAGGAAACTACTCACACTTAAGTTTATTGCCCAAATTTTAATGCATTTTAGGGTAAAACTGAAAACGGATTAATGTTCAAAGAAAAGTACGCTCACGTTTGTGAAAATTGCAACACCAAGAAGGAATCGTCATAATTGAATGCAATTTAATACACAGTCGAGTGGTAGTGGTACAAATAAATGATTAAATGTTCAAAGCAAACAAACAAGAACAAGAGATCAGAATCAGTATTTTGTGTGGCAACCACGCGCCGCAATAAGTGCTGCTACACGACGTGGCATGGAGTCAAACAAAGTTTGAATGTCTGACTGAGGAAGAGCATTCCATATCGTTTGTACGCGTACCCAAAGTTCGTCTGCAGACGCAACAGGACGAGGATCACGAGCAAGACGCCGACCAATGACATCCCACACATGTTCAATTGGCGACATATCCGGGGAACACGCAGGCCAAGGAAGAAGCTGTACCTGCTGCGCTGCAAAGAAGGATTTAACAATCCGAGCAGTATGAGGGCGGGCATTGTCCTGTTGAAATACAGCGCCTGGCAAGCTTTGAAGGAAGGGAACAGCTTCGGGCTGTAGAACTTCACGGATATACCGGTTGCTGTTCAGATTGCCCACAATTCGTAGCAATTGAGATCGTCTATGATATGCTATGGCGCCCCAGACCATAACTCCGGGTGTTCGTCCACTGTGGCGTTCGATAATGCACTCCGGAAGGTGGCGTTCACCGGCATAGCGTCTGACACGAATGCGGCCATCATGGTACCACAAATTAAAGCGGGATTCGTCAGAAAACACGACATGCTGCCAATCAGCACGCCAGTCTCTATGCTGATTGGCCCATTGTAGCCGCAGGCGGCGATGGTCGTGCGTTAGGGGGATCCTGTATAAAGGAGTCCGTGCGCGCAGTCCACACTGCAGCAGACGTCTACGAATTGATGAAGCACACAATGAAACACCTGTAGCTATTGACCACAGTGCTGCCAATTGTCTAGAGGAAGCTGTACGGTCCGTCCGCGCCATGCGGACCAGGTGTCTATCATCGCGAGCTGACGTCACATTTCGGGGTCCACTCCCGGATTTCCGAGTTGTCCGACACTCGTCCGTCCACTGCTTCCAAACGCGCATCACTGTGCTGCTGTTACGCTGCACACGAGAGGCTACTGCACGATACGACAATCCAGCTTCACGAAGGCCGATGATTCTCCCTTGTTCAAACTCTGTAAGTTGTTCAAATCTCGCTCTCTTTCGTCGACGAGGCATAAGTACAGATTGAGTTAACGTTTACCACTAGCAGATAACCACCGATAACCATACACGCCTCGCTACAGCCGTCTATTTATTCGGATCCATCAGCCGTTCAGAGGGCGCTGCTCAGCATACGCATGCGCTACGGATTTGCAATTCTAATCATTTGCATATCATGCGCTACTTTGAATTTCCTGAAAATTTCAGCTCACTCGCGTAAGTCCTTCATGGTGTTGCAATTTTCACAAACGTGAGTGTATTTTCTCCAGTTAAGAAATAAACATAAGTTAAACTGTTTTGCATTAGCGTTACATTTAAGATTTATAAATTATTTTACCATAGAAGAGAGCGTTTCATATTTCGTTATTTTTGTTAGTTCTAATTAAAATTATTTTTGATGGCACTTTATCGTTACTACGAATATTTATATTTTAAACTTATAACATTCTTAAATGTTAAATGAAATATCATATATAGCAATTTTCTCGCAAAAGCAAAAACTGAAAGAATTTTAAAGTCACAAGTGATTTTAGTCAAGACCACCAAAATACTGAATGGAGTAGAAGCTGTCCTTAATCTTTTTTTTTATTTAAACCTCTGAAATATAAAACATAGAATTTTAAAACTAGAAAAGAGAAAGGATGATAAAGTTAAATAATTTTGCTTTTTTCTAAAGTTGTAGATAAATTTAATCCCATAAAATCATTTTAGTTTGTCTATTAATCATTTTACTTATAATTGTTTCTAAGCGAAACAGACTGACTACTTTTTCTGAACTGCTTAAAAAACAAATTTAATTTATGACTTTTATTAAATTAGAGATACTATTGCAGTCTAGTTGGAGCCTTATTCCTTATTTTACCTTCCATTCCAAAGATCTCCTAGAAATTCGGTCTTCTAGAGATTGTCATGTTAGACATTTTCTTTACATCCTTTCTGACTGTATTTACAGAATATGTTAAAGTAAAAATTCCTGTTATTTAGACTATGCTGTACTCCGTGTTTAATTTTAATGTGAACCTTTGGATAGAAGTTACAGAAAGCATCTTCTGTGCTGAAGTGGAAAGTATAATTAAAAAAAATACATTTTTTAAAAATATTTAGCTCATTATTGTGTATTTTAGCAAACCAAAGAATTTTTTCCCTTTTAGGGAAGAAACCCATGTCGGTGAGTTGCATAAAATATGTACAAAAATTTAAATCGTACAAATAAAACAAAATATGCTTTCAAACTAATTGCTTATCAATGGTTTTATGAATTACGAAGAAATAGATAATTTTCTATTTCCCGCTCTGAATCTCCGGGAAAAAAAACGATACAGATCATTAAGGCCCTATAAACTCTTACCTGAAACAAGAAACAAAATGAAAAAAAATCAATAGATAAGAGAGTAGGAATGAATTGCCATTGTAACAGCCACTTTTCTTTTCTCTGACGGCAGAACCAACTAAAATAATCCATGGAAAGTCTTCTTATTTCTTCTTTGAGGCTATTCCGTTTTTACGACGATGCGTGAGCTAACTTCTGTATTGGATCCAAATTAAATACTCTGCTCGTTGCTGTGTTTTTCCTACAGCTTCAAGCTCGGTTGCAGAGGTATTTGAGGTACAGCTAATAAAGAAATAGTAACAGAATAAGTGCTGCGGACAGAGTTCAGGTGTAGTTTCTAGTTTCTGTTAGATAGATATTTACTTTACAGTATCTATAGTTTTAAGTAGAAATAATTCAGTAAGGGTTGAAAACTTTTATTAAAAATTCAGAAAAAACGGTATGCTCTATGAGTTTCCTTTTATAATTTTTTTATTTCATCATTTATTTATCTATTCCTTTCTTATTTTTCCCTGAATAAACTCAAGCTTCTGTTAGACTTTAACACATCCAAAATCAAAGTTACCTCAAAATAGAGTTTTCAAATAATAAGGTGGATATATTTTACCTTTTCGCAAAGTTTCATAAACATGTAGAATTTTTTTAATGTGAAAAAATTTGCAAAGTTTTTTAATTTGTTTTATCTTTCATTATTTTCCTGTTCCTTTCTACCAATTACAAAGCAGTCACATTGATTGTTTAAGCTTAATTTTTAGAAAATTTTTTATTAATTCAAATTTTTTATTATAACTGGATTTTCTGCAGACATATGTTTCAACTTGGGGAGAATATATCTTAAAATATTTCAATCATATTTAATAAATACTATTATTAGAACCGAAATCTTTCTCTTGTGAGTAATATACTGCAGTTTTGATATAATATTTTACGTTTCTGACAGAATATATGAAGTTAGTTTTATTTATAATGGTACATTTTACTTTCTGTTTGATAAAACAAATATATGCTCAGTTTCGTAATGTGTTTTTAGGCATACTTGGTTATGTTTAATTTATTAGTTAATAATAAAGAACATCGTGCAAAATCAACAATCTGAAGGAGAGATTATTCTGAGACTACTGATCTTAAAAAGCACTTTTTTTCCACATTTTCCACCTACTTCTGTGTTTCGTTTTAGTAATAATAACATATTTGCTTTTTATAAGGACAATTTAGGAATACCAGTTTATTTTCCAGTTCAACTGCAAAAACAATGCTTATAACATTGCTATTCGCATAAAAATGTTACCAGAATTTCTTTATTTTGAAGGAAATACTACATAATAAGAAACGTAATTATGCAAAAATCAATTTTTCTTATATTATAGTTAAAAGGTTGAAAGAAATTTATGTTCAGAATTAAAAGAACATAATGCATAAAATATTCCTCTCTGCGAGAAAGCTTCTAAAAATACTTTTTTTACCATTTTCAACAAAAACAAGCAGTCTTAGAATCATCTTCAATAAAATTAAAAACAAAAGTTATTTCTTTCCATTTGTTTCCAAAATAAACAACTGAATAAGCGAACTACAAATTATTGCCCTCCATTATTGATTTTAAAGCAGACTATATATAGAGAGTAGAAGTATCTCACTTTACAAATCACGCAGAAACTGGACAAAAAAATATCGCTTTTTAAATGCAGTCTTTTTCAGTGATTTTAATTCTAAAGGTATAAGAGCTTAATTTTGTTATTAAGCAACCTTCTTTACTTGCTATTTAAAATACAAATGTATTTTAAATAAATATAAAGAGCAGAGAAAACGTTTGAGCTCAGTAATATAATTTTACGGGTTCTGGAACAGTTGAGTTATTTTCTCCCCGTTGCTTCGGAGTTCTGGAACAGTTAAGTCGTTCCTCCTTCTTCAGCGCAAGTGACGTCTGAGGCCAGGATTTTCTAAGAGTTAAGTTGTTTGCTATTAGTTATTTCATTGGAAATGACATCAGAAAACATACCCATTTCTGATTTTAGTTCTTTTAAGATAGCTTTTATACCGGAATAACATCCATCGATACTGTAATTTTTTCGTTAATTATAATTGTGATGCATGGCAACAATATGGCATGATGAAATTGCCTTTCGGCAGAGTGGGGTGTAACGCTCTTGCGCTATAATTATACATTTCAATAAATAAAACGTATAATTGTAGCTACTTAAAGCCCACTGAAGCAAATGAATTTTAAATATTATTTATTTTAATTCTTTTATGTATAAATGCTAATTATAATTTCAGTTAAAAGCATTAATTTTAATTGTATTCGATCACAACAAAATTCAGCGGCAGGGCATGCGTTTGAGAAACTTTGTGGTGAAGCCAAATGTTATTAGCTTTGAGGTAAATTATGCTCTGGAGTAAGCCATGGTGAATGAAGTGATTATGTTAGGGTGCAGCATGTGGTGAAACATGCGCTGGAGAAAGCCATGGAGAATGACGTCATTATTTTGAAGTGGATCATGTGGTGAAGTATGACGTCATTTTTTTTGCGGTGGAGCCACCTGTGGAGAATGTGACAATGTTTTACAGCAAGATACGGCAGTTAAGAAAATTTTCTAGCAGACAGATGTTCTGAGAAATAACGTCACGAATTTAGTAGCGTATCAAAACCAGCGTAGTTTACAATGAAGCCATTGATAAGTTAATTAAGCAGAGTGAAGACTTGGAAGCAAAGGATTCAGGATGGCCCCCGAAAGAAACCATTGACTTTGAGATTAAACTGTGCAAGTATGTACCATTAAGTAGGTCTACTTATTTAGAGCTTCTGCGAGCTTTAAAAAGCACAAAAAAAATTATCAGTGTGAGAATTTTAACAATGAATACTTTCGGTGGGCAGTAATTTTGGATTTACATCCTGTAAAAAGCACACTCTTTAGAATTTCTCATTACATACCTTTTAAAAATTAGTATATTTTTTCAGGCATAAATTTTCTTACTAAGCCAGAAGATGTTAAAATATTTGAAAAACAGATAATCTAACATAAGACAGAAATATTTGATAAACAAACTTCCCTAAGCATCAACATATCCGTTTACTAAATATGTGACAGTTTATCTTTAGATCTTTACCGACTTTAACTAAAGAATAATGCATTCATTTTTTCTCGGCCATCCTCTAAAAGTACAACATCTCCAACATAGTTTTACTTATACTTCTGGATCTTTAAAATAGACTGTCGAATCTATCCTAATATTCGCTACTGAATCGTTCTAGGATAAAATCTCCCAATCACCGTCGATTGACTGTTTTGGTCAGTCGTTTATTATGTATATTTGCAAATCCTGATGAAGATAATTTGTGAAAAAATTTTAAACATGTCTATGAAACTGTAAAACCGTC
The DNA here is from genome assembly GCA_000611955.2 of Stegodyphus mimosarum. NCBI lineage: Eukaryota > Metazoa > Arthropoda > Arachnida > Araneae > Eresidae > Stegodyphus > Stegodyphus mimosarum. The sequence continues at coordinate 899,399 of KK113781.1, forward strand.
TTCTTCTCATAGATAGATCTCGAATTGATAACCTGCACTTCATAACGTAATATAGTCTTCAAATTTTCCTAGTTTAAAGAAACGTTACCTAAACCTCCTCTTAAAGTTTACTTTTGTATTCTAATCAGTATCTCTTAACACCCGCCCCAGAATGAGGCAGACGAAGGTAAAATTTCTACCCCGTTTTTAGTGGGAAATGATAGCACAGCATTCCAGTTGATGTAACAAAGTGCGTGATTTGTCCCATATAGTAATTATTTTCAGAATCCAACACGTTCGGTTTGCCTCTTCTAACAATGAATTGTCCTAAAGACTGTATGAAAGATCAATCGATAAGGAAGCCACAAGTTCTAAACGTGCAACTACATAAACTTCACTTTCAAGACTATCCAAGATTTTTTCCATCTTTCGAATAAAGCGGTCTAGCTAAATCGATTCCAGCGATTTCGAACATAAATGGATATCTATCTTTTGTTGGTATTCCAGATTCTAAGTCCGACTTCTAGGCATTGAATCTTCGACATTTTATTCATTTATTTATCACATACCCAACTGTTTTTATACTTTCTAAATCCAATATTCGTCTCTTAAGACTTTAATTCTTTCATCCATGTACACTTATTTCTATTATACAAGCTTGTATAAAAGGACTTTTAGCTTTACATATATTTAAAAGAAAACTTTTACATTTTCAATTACTTTAGTTTAGCGAGAACAATTTCAAATCATTTTTATTTAACAAAATTTTCTAGTTTAAAGAGTAACGAAATTTTCTAGTTTAAAGAGTAACGAAATTGCTTCACTTAGTTAAAAAGTTTCCTAAACCCAGCTCTGAGACGAAACGGGAACACCTCTTTCTTATTTCAACTGCACTGATAGAAATAATTAAAGCACCTTACTTATTGCAAATTAAAAATAAAATTGTCCATGATCGAGGCAAAGACTAAAAGAAAATTTTCCAGCAAACTTCGTACTTAGAATTAAACTAAAACTTGAATAGAGTAATTTCCACTTACCTTTTTTTTGCTGAAGTCAACCGTCCTCTTTTGGACGAACTGCTCCCAGGAAGAAAATTTGCCTGAGTCGTAGGCGCAGTGCACCGCTACCCTCATTGTCCATCGGTCCTCATTGTCCATCACTTTCGTTTGTACACCGCTCCTTTTTCCCATACCATTCGGTTCTGGCTTTGACCAAGGCTTGTAGCAGCTAGCCGCTTCTGGGCTCTAGCCGACAAAGTTTCTTTTTCTCTGGGGAAAATGCTGGCCTGCTTCATCAAAGGATTCAGATGATTCCAAAGCAGTTTCTTGCGCTGAGGAGGTTCTTCTTCAACCGGGCGCTTTCATCGTAGAATCTGCTCTGCCGTCCGGTCGATAACTTTTTTCGGCACTTGCAATTCGCATCTCTGATTTCTTGGCTGGCGTGTTCGTCCGTCACTTGCTCGCTATATCTTTTAGGTGGTCACTTTCTGCTTTCGTCTCTCGCCAACATGCTCCTCTTTCTTGCTGACCCCAGTTTGTTCCTGCTGCTTTCTTCAGTCTTATGACCGCGTCTTTTAGTTTCGCCCACTCTTGCATCCTTTCTTTTCTTTTTTGGAATCACAAATTTTGGCATCGAAGGCCCATCTCTTGTCTTTGGCGCTGGTGCTTACTTTCTGCCAGTCGTTGATTCCTGCAAAACATTCTTAAACGTACGTATATAAGCGCGTCGTAATATTTTTTTACTTGGTCCACGTTCGCAGTAACATTCTCCCCGTTATTTCCTTTTAGGTAAAACACCGTACCGCAAATTCGGTGTATAATGAACTGCCCTTTAAATTTTGGACAATTTAGGCCACTTTGTCTTGCGGGGCGCAAGGCAACGAATGTTTTATTTTAAGAACATTGTCCCTGGTTTTAAAGACGAATTCTCTTCTATTTCGGTCATGATAAAACTTTTGCTTTGCTCTTGCTCTGTTCAAATTTACTACCGCCTTGTTAATCATTTTCTGAATATCAGTTAAGTTAAATTCTTCCTCCCGTTTCTGCACAAAAACAATTTGTCCAAGGAGGTAATTATCTTCCTTCCCAAAAATAATTTTACTGGCGTTTTACGGGTATGTCATGTTTCGCTGTTTTTAGGGTAAACGCCAATTCGTTGACGTAGTTATTCCAGCTTTGATGGTAAGTTTTTACACAGCTACGAATAAGTTTAACTATATTACTGTATAATGTGTACGCGGTTTGCAGTATTCGATTGTAGCCGATAAGGAACCATTTTTAAATGGCGTATAACAAGCCCTGTACGTAGACCTTCAAAACTTTGGTTAATAAACTGGGGACCGCTTTCTGATATAAGCTTAAATGGTGCACCACATTTTAAGGCATATTTATTTATAAAAGAAACAGATGCGGATTTAGCTAAGGCTATTTTAAGGGGAGTTGTTTCTATCCACTTCGAAAAATGATCCACGATAACGAGCAAATATCTGTTTTTATTACTTTCACTACTTGGGTACGTTCCTAACAAATCTGTTCCTATTAATTCATTTAAAAAGTAACTCTTATGCTATTTAGATACCTGGCCATGCTATAATGTACATCGTGAAATAATTGACAAATACGGCAGAACCTGACATATTCTGTAACAAATTTTTGAACTTGCGGAAAAATAACCGGCTCGCGCACTTTTCTACAGTGTTTAACTAACGAAAGATAGCCTGCAGTAGGTGAATCCTGCAATTTTTGAAAAATACTGAACCGTAACGTGGCTGTGATGACCGATCTCAATTCACTATTCTCTATTCATTCATTGTTTACTATTCATTCGTTAGTTTTAGAATGAAACAAGAGATTATCAATTATCTCCTAATTTGCTACTCTATTTCTAATGTCGACTACATCCGGGTATTCAAAATTTTCCAGATCTTTTAAATATGCATAGATATAACTAAATTCTGGAGCAGTTTGTAGTTCGGCATTTATAGTTTCACGAGAATCCAAGATTCTCAACGTTAACATAGAACATTTTATCTCATTGGCTTCATCGCCTGATTTTATTCGTGATAAGGCATCGATCACAAAGTTAGCATACGTTTAATTACTAAGTGGTATTCTTGTATAGTTTTAAGGCCCACCTAATTAATCTTGGGGATAAGTTTTTTTTCAGGAGTATAACCCACCCACAACAGCATAACCCGAATTCATTGTCACCGGTGCCTTGCCGAAATATACTCTAAACTTTTGCACCGCTAAATGTACAGCCAACGTTTCCCTCTCTGTAGCCATGTAATTATGCTGTGTTTGATAGATACTTTTGCTAAAATAGGCGGCGGCTGACCACTCTGCACCAAAACAGCTCCTACAGCACAGTCTGAGCTATCTGCTGCTATTTCCAGATTTTCGTCCCTTTCAGAAAATTTTAATGTTGTCGCTGGTATCAATGCAATTTTTAACTTTTCAAACACCATATTAGCCTCAGCTGACCAAGAAAACAGTGATTTCTTTCGTTTTAGCAACGGTTCCGCTGTGCAAAGTCCTCTATAAATATTCAATAGTAAAGACGAGTGCCCAATGATGAAGCTAATTTTTTCGCTGTGCTTGGTGGCGGGTAGTTTTTTATTGTAATTTTTTGGGAATCTTCAGTTTGTAAGCCCTTTTGAGAAATTTTATAGCCTGGGTACCTAAGCTCTTTTTCTGCGAATTTACATCTGGCCGCATTCATTTTTAAACCTGATTTCCTCAATAATGTAAAAACTCCACTTAAGTCTTTAACAAGGTCATTGATATTTTAACTACTACTAGTTAGCATTATGTCGTCCTGGCAAAAAAATGTCGATTTTCCAAGTACAGATAAAACAATATTCGTTATTCGCTGAAAGTTGGCCGGTTCTCCACACAAACCAAAAAGCATTTTGATAAAAGAATAAGTGCCTGATTTTGATATGAATGCTGTTTTTGACCATCTTCTTACATAACTATTTAAAAATAATCTGAGGTAAGATCTAACGGGGTCATGTGTTTAGTGGATTTTATCTTCCTTATAATTTTTTCGATTATAGGCAATGGATAAACGATGTATTTCATTAAACTACTTAGCTTCCTATATTCAGTAGCAAATCTCCGTGCTTTATAGCTCGTGAGAGGCAATTCATGCTTTTGTTCGGCATAATACTGCCGGAAAAGCATCCGCACTGCTCATGAGAATAATTATTTTATTTTTTTAATATATCTTCTATATGTTTTTCAGTCAGCTTTTCTTTTACTTTGCATACCTATACTGCTTTGCTCTAAGGGGGTCGGTATTCTTCAAATTAGTTTGATATTCCACTATTTGCGTACGCCACGTTTACCAGCAAAATCTCTTACCAAGTGTTTTAGATTCTTCTTGTCTTCTGGTTGCATATGGCACAGTTCCAAGACGGGTGATTGCGTTACTTCCTTGGGCTTGACTTGCATTTAAAGCTTGACAATTTCGTCCCCGCTGCCCAGTTGGTAAAATGGTTAGGGAAACCGGTACTGCGGTACCGAAGGAGCCGAGTTCGAATCCCAGAAAGGCATGGCTGTAGCTGTCCATCCCTTCATAGAAGGCAATGGTGGTTGCCTATTAGGTACCTCCACAATAAAATGGCCATCACTTCTGGCTTTAACAGTGACCACTGCTGAACAAGCAGAAGCCCGCCATTACATTTAAAAAATTTCGGCTTGAAAATTTATTTCCGCTTCAGCTGTTTTAAGGAAATCCAACCCGTAAGATGACTGAGGACTGAACATTTTTGACAATAAAGGGTATATTCCTTTGGGACTCGTTGTTAACTTAATATTAAAAGTGACTTTATTACCTATATATGTGTAATGTTTCCTTGTGATACAATATCTTTGGTATTCTCCACACTAAATAGTCGATATCTTTTAAATTGTTTTCGGAAAACGTTTCAGAAAGAAAATTTGCTTGGGCCTTTGTATCTCACAAAGCTTCTGTTGATACATTATTTACAAAATCTGAATGCCCGGTAAGGCCAAATTTTTATGACCAGAGTGTTTAGTCCTAATTTAGAAGGATTTTGTTGTTTTTCTGCTGTTTGTTTTTTATATCTTGTATCTTGAGGCCTACTTTGGAGATCACCCAACTTTGATTTTTTTACCTTGAAAGTTAAATTTTCTCCTATTTTCTGTTATTGGATTGCCCTTTTGTTCTTTGACCTTGCACGTGTACTTTCGGCCACCCTCCGACTTTCAAATTTAACCGCCAACTCAAACAACTATTCCAAGGTGCTGGAGTTTCTGAATTCAGTAATGTCTTGTAGTATCTTGGGCAATAGTCGGGGTAAAAAAATTTGAAGAATTTTATTATCCGGCCTAATTTACTGTACCGTAATTTGAATTTTTCTGAGAATGAATTCTGTTAAGCCTTCGACTTTATTTTGATATTTGTTGAAGAGTTTCGCTTCTAACTTTGCTCTGACCACGGAAAATGCTTTTGCAAGGGCGGTTTTGAATATTTCAAAAGTATGCGTTTCACTGCCTAGTTCTCTTAGTAAAAATTTACCTATCCCTTTCTGAGACCGGCTCGGCAAACATTTGTTGTCCAGCTGTTCCAAATAATTAGTGACCGATGTTCTCCTATCGAATTCATGAAGGGCTCCCACTGTATCCACTAAGAAGCCAAATCCTTCCATTGGGTTTACTGAAGATGGTAGGTCTGTGACGTTGGTGGGGCCAGGTTAAAGTTAGGCTGCTCTTCGGCAATTGGTCGGCATATAGTCGGGCCCCGAAATCTGGGATCTAGTTCTTTTGTTTATCATAAATATAAGTAGATCAAGTATTAAGTGCTGCGACTTCTTGCTAAAACTTGAATATGACCACAACTGGGGAAGGGTGTAAAAGACCCTTTTACTAAATACAGTATTTTACAGACGGCCCGGACTTACGTGCATACAATCACCGACCACTTCTGGTACGCAACATAAAAGCTAACGTAACACTAAATTGAAAGGTTAAGAGTTTCTTCTCAAGACTACACAATTTAGTTTAATCTAACAGGTTGACTCAGAACCTACGCCAGTAGGATAATAATTCGCGGCAAGAATGCGAAACTGATTTTGAAGTTAACAGATGAAGAAACAGCAGCGTGCGCTGACAATAGCGGAACAACGCTCTGACTGAACTTTTGACTACATCAGATTAAATACACTCATTCACCCTAGATAATTTACATCCTTGTGAGGGGAATAAGACAAGACAGAAAAGGCTAGGAAATTAAACTAACTATTAGTAAAAATAAGTGAAACTTTACAAGCCTAACTATTTTTTTGTAAGAAGAGATATCTCTAGTTCCAGTCTTAATTTCTTACTTTTCTTATCAAAATAAGCTAGTACCGTTTTACGTTTTTCTCTATATATGAGTTCTTCATCAGCTTCTTGGTCGGTTTCGGACAATTCGACCTTAGGTTGGTATAGCCAAAGAACTTCCTCGCATCATTTTGTCTTTAATAATTGCTCTGCAAAAGAATCTGTGTGTGAGAGGTCGGCTCGATTTCCGTTTCCAAGAATGCGCCTCCAGCAGGAAGAACTACAAGGATCACATTTCTAGAACACTATTACTTTCAGGTTGTCCCACTCGAAAGGGAGCTCCCACAGAGCTGGGAGTTGTAAGAAAAGACTGTATCTCTAATTTGTTTTATTTAAGTAATACATTGTAGAGTCATTAGGTTATTTTGAAACAGAAGATGTGAAAAATGTGCAGTAGCCTCGCCGGGACTCGACCCTGGAACTCTCGAATATGCGTCGAGTATGCTTCCAATTACACCACGAAGGCACGCGAAAAGCAGGGAGAAAGTACCTTATATACTTTCCCTTATATACACCATAGCCAAATCTTGGTGGTTAAGAATTATCATCCACCACATTTTCAGTTCGAGCGTCACTGTAGAGTCACTAGGTTATTTCTTACACATGAGATGTGAAAAATGTGGAATGCCGGTTTTCGAAGCTGGACCTCTCGAATACGAGTTAAATATGCTTCCATTTACACCACGAAGCCATCCCGAAAGGAGGGAAAATATACCTTATATTAATTCATTATTTATCTACTTTCAATTAGAAAAAAATGCTTGAATTTGCGGAGTATAATTCCCTATTTTATGGCGAGGCTGGCGAGGCTAAATATTTTTAAAAGGAGTTCAAACAGCTGTATCGCAACCGACATGCGAAACTGAAGTGTCTTGAATAGAAAGTTAGTGTGCCAACTAGCGCATGGCCAGACGAATTTATTTCCATTAAGTTATTCATGAAAAATTTCACATTCTTAAAATAAAAGTGAATGTCAGTTCATCGTAATGCTTCATTGGAAAAGCTGCTTTTCTTTGCGGAAAAAATCTTTTGAGCGCGTTAAAGGCATTAAAAAAGGGAGAAACAAATGAATTGCATATTCGTTAAAGTAACTTCGAAGTTATTTTAAAACAAAAGACTGAAAAGATGATAACAGTTTTTGGTTTACTAGAGCGTAATCTTTTTATTATTTAACTGTGATAGAAATATCAATATCATCATGTTTTTAAAAGCTTGTTAACAAATGAAATTTCCATCGTTTTTCCATCCATTATTATTCTTATTACGAAAAAAATTATACACTATGTGATAAATTTCGCACTCCCTAATTAGGTTTATTATTTGCTTCATTTCATACATCTCAGCTAAATAAACTTCAAGACCAATCTGGAATAAAAACGTGACAAAAATACGATTAACTCCTAAGCACACATTACAAGTTTTTTTTCGCAAGTGCCGTTAAGCCTAATTACTTTCATCAAACTCTCAACAGAATAAAATATGCTTGTCGTATCAGAGAATGTTTTTAAATTTAAATGACATTTAAACTTTTTTCATTATTTTTGCATTTTGTAGTACACATTGCTTTCAAACACGCAAAGAAATACGCGATTAAAATGTTTTACTCTAGAGTTTAAATAACGCTTAATTAAAACCTTAATCCTCTTCTCTAAGATCAAACAAATTTTCCCTTCTATATTAATCACACGAGTGTATTTAATTAATGAAAACCTGACAGTTAATTAAATTTTTACCAGAAATAGATTGTAAAAATAAACTGTATAAACAACAGACTTTTTACGAAATTGTCCTTCACACACTTATGATTCCGAATCCTTTTTAAAGAATCTTTAATTTACAGATCTAGTGTTTAAAACTTTGCATGGTAAATGATGGTAAAAAAATATTTTTAAACAATAGTCGTTCAACTCCTATATTTTTAAACAATAATCCTGGAAATTTGAGCATATCCTCAGCTCTCACTACCACATCAAATTTTAAAAGGAACAGGATAAATGTTAAAATAATGTTTTAGCAGAAGGACAAATCTCTTATTATATATATGTGATGTGCCATGATGATGTGATGTAGTCGTAGCTCAAAGTAACAAACGATGATAACAAAAAGAATCCATTTATTATTTTTCTTGAAAAACAGCTGTGTTAAAAATTTACATCTTCGAAGAACAATTAATAGCTTTTGAATTGATGTTTATTCCATCATTACATTAATGAAAAGACCGCCCGATGTTCCTTTGCGAGTTCTTTTATAATTACTGGAAAGGCGGAGCTTCCAAGAAATTACGTCAGCCTCGTCAGCCAATCCAGTTCGCTTTAAATATTTCCAGAACATTAAATAACTGTACGTGTAGGAAAAGCGGGAAAATGAATTTGACTACGGGGCTGTGAATTTAATTCCACGTACTTTCGAATAAGAGATCGTCGCCATTAAAAAGAAAAGAACATGCATTTAGAATTGTGATTGAGGAATAAGCAAAATAAAAGACGAAATTTAACTTAGGGTTTTATATGTACTTTTGACTATGGAATTTTATTATTACAAAATATCCCCCCCATCTGAAAAGGCTTGAAGCCGGGCGCCTCGACTACAAGACATTCCAGATAGTGAAAAACGCGACAACAGCTACAAAATATCTTAATTATTGCTTAATTTGTTTGAAGAACTCGCATCCAGAACTCGAGTTACAATAATATTAATCTTAAATAATAACTCTCACTATAACACAATCAATAATAATAATATCAATACATAAAATTGTAAATAATATACCTTAATATATTGACATTTATAGAAAATAAAGAAAAATAATATCATGCATGCCGTATTGGGAAGACATTTCTCGAGAACAGTTTCAATTCTGGATCCAGATCTTTAGAGATTGCTGCAAAAACATTAGAGCAGTTCATACTTTACAAATATTTCATTTCCAGTTCGCCGTGGCTTTATCATTAAAAATTTTATTTTGAGGTGAGGTATTCCTCTATTATATTCTTCATATCATTGACAATTGCAATATTGACTATATGCAACTTATTT
>KK113781.1:913652-949425 GCA_000611955.2 Stegodyphus mimosarum
ATGTACCCCAGATGAAATCCCCATTTGATAATTTTTAATTTGTTATTTGAACCAAAAGATAGAATACAAAAGAGAGGAGCTATTCAGAATCCCTCAAATCTTAAAAGTACTGAACCTAAGCTGATTAAATGCTGACTTTCATCAGTGGGTAATAACCGAAATTTACTGTCTTGAGAGATATTACAAATACGGTTTGTATTTTATTCTCTTGTCAAAAATTTGCACTAAGTTGAAAATTTATTCAAAATATTACTAGTGTTTGAAAGAAAAAAAAACGAAGGTGGTCGCTAGCTTTAAGAAAACTAATCAAACTAAGCCTGGGCCTTTTTTTAGGTGATTAATTACTCTAAACGGTTTAAGCTTATTATTTTACAAATAAAAGGTTATACATAAAAATGTTTATAAAAGAATTAAGTTACAGTAAGTTATATTTTGATAACGATATCACATTACCCAAAGTAAATAAAATACATGTTGACAGGTGATGCTGGAGAGAAGATATAACGCAAGCTGTAGAGCGTACGACACGCACGAGCTAGTTGGTATTCAGTTTCTATAAATAAAAAATATGTTGTGCATTCGTGTTTGAATCTTTGAACATCTATTCACGTGTTCATCACAAAATCTCGACAAAGTTAAATAAGAAGAGCAGCGAAATTTTAGAGAACAGTTATATTTTTAGCCCAGAAGGGCAATTAGTCTCGAAACGACATTTTGCGTTGAATCACTTTAAATGTCCGAGTCATTTTTCAGATTGTTGCCACCAAATATTTTCTCCTTGTATTATATTTAAAGAAACTAAATAATGGAGAATTTACATAAATGTATGCATTGTGAAGAAACCTCGGCACCTAGAGTCATCGAATTTTGAATAACATATTCCTCTCCCCGAACATGAGCATCTGGAAGCCCGAATCTGGAATTTCAAATTCCTTTTATTGTCTATTTCATAATTTGTAAAACTTTAAAGAATTTTTGATTAGAAAACTCAACAATTTCAAAACAAGCAGTGGCAACACTGTAGGGAATAAAACACTGATCCTAACACCTCTTTACAGAAAATCAAAACAGCCTAGATGGCGGTCTACTAGCCAAGATGACTATCCGGTTTCCATCATTCCTGATGATTCTTCCCAACTCGAACTCTGACAGCTAATCAGATTGTCTTCGATGTGGGTGTGACGGCATCCTTAGTGAAAATACTTCCTTCTGTAACAGATTAAGTACAGGAAAAATGCTCCTACGTACTTTTTTATGCTCTCAAAATAACGAAACTCGGTGCCCTCTGGTGGTATTATGCAATACGCAATCACACTGCATTTCTAAACTTTTGCATGTCGGCAGAATATGCGCCTTCATGCCAAATTTCGGTATGATGTGACAATAACTTCTCGGTGCGCAAATTTTTATGGCAATAAATGTACTTACAAAACAACAATTTAATTTTTTTTTCGTTAGCTCTTGAAATTTTATTTTGTTCGTAACTTGTGATATATAACATAAAATATAGAGCTGCTAGATAGAAGAAGGCCTGAAACCGCTAACAGCTAAAACTAAACTTGTAGAGGCATTAGTATTTTTTTAAAGCAGGAGTTGTGAAAATGATAACTTACTGTAATCGAGTAAATGTACTTATGCATAATGTTTCGTTTTTTGGACGATAAAGAACTTCACACTTGAAATTAAGCCTGTTTTTGCTTAAATTTAATATCAATAAAAAAAGTTGTATTTTGCCACTCTTAGAAGTATGATTCAAAAGTGAAAATTGTTTACTTGAAAACATTTGCCCATTATGATAAAAAAGTACCTAAAACTGAATTTCGAATATTTTAAATATTTCAATACGTGCATGGAAACATTTAATGATAATGTAGCTTTTAAATTGTTTGGGGAAAGTGCCTATATTATGACTTCATTAATACAAAGAACTTGATTCTTGGTAATGTAATATAAAATGCATATAAAAGTAATTAAGAAAAAAATCTGCATTTAAGCGAACTAACGAAATCTATATCATTAAAAAAATATTTTTACTCACTCTCCGTACAGAAAATTATGAGGATCGCGAGAACTATAGTTCTTTAGCACTGTCTAACGTTCGAGATATTTTAGTTCCACTCTGGCACCGCCAGTCTTCTCATTCAGGTAAAACACATTTCCTATATATTGCGCACTAAAGCACCGAAGGAAAATGCCGATTTAGAAGCAGAGAGAGATCACAGAACTGCAATTAAATTATTAACGAGTTTCCTGTACGATTAGCAAATAGAAGTTTGAAGTTACTGTAGAACATCCTTTATGCTTAGCGCTCCGTATTCCCACGGGGATCAACTACCAATTGCTTCGCAGGACACGGAAAATGCACTCAGACCCTCCGGTTTCAGATGCATGCATTTGTGATGAACTGCATGTGCGGCTACTAATTTTAATTCTAGATATTGAAAATGTACTCAGAATAGTGACGGTAACTTAGACAAGTTGAGGGATTTGTTGCTTATCATGTTATTAAAATGTGGCACCTAATTTTTGTTGGACTTGATGAACAGTCATTTTGGCTTAAACAAAATTAGAGACAAAATAGAACCACTAATCTCCCTTCTCATTTGAAACTATACCAGTTCTTCTGGGAAGTGGGCATATTTCCAGTCAAGTTCAAATCACAAAAGAGTACAGCGTAACACATAGATCCATTCCATCTCTCTTCTTAGTTATATAACAATGAGATTCAGGTTTTCAAATACAGGAATATTTGCCAAAGGAATATTAAAAAATGTATTAATACTATATATTAATATATTACTAAGTTTTACAAGTTTTCTCAAATTTTGTATCTTTGCATTTCTCTTCTAGACAACATTTTTACTTAGAATTTAATCCATCTGCAAAATTTACACCATACAAGCTACTATCTCTACAAAAGCAAGAAAATTTTTTAGCCTTTGAGCTTATACGAAATAAGGTAAGTTCATGTGCCCAACAAATTCACATATTGCATTTTATAGGAAATCATTCGCAATTTTGTTCTTAAATACTATTTCAACCAAAAATTTACCTCTTCTTGGATTTGAAAGTTCTGTGTATTTTTACCTCTCTTCATTATTCTTTAGATCAAGTGATAGTCAAAGATATAAGATTAAATAAAAATATTTACGAAATACTTCGTACCTAAGAGTAATTTTAAAGTGTGATTTGGTTAGTAAAGTAAGAATGTTAATTCGAAATTCGTGCCTGAGATAGTGCTCCTATCACAAGATTTTTTTAGATAGATAAACAAATCTGGACAATTCTTCAATGCAACTATTTTTTTAAAGACGAACTTGTAGAGACATTAAGTTTTTTTGGAAGCAGGAGACATGAAAAATGTGCAATGTCCTCGCCGGGACTCGAACACGGATCTCTCGAATACGCGCTGTGCTACCGTTAGATCATGAATGCATGCACAAAAAAGGGGGGAAATACCTTGCATACTCTCCTTTGAAAGAGCGACTGAGAATTAGGGATTTCAGTCGTCAAATCTTGTGTGGTAAAGAATCATCATCCACCACCTTTTTTAATTCGGCCCCCTGTAAAAACATTAATATTTTTGGAAGCAGGAGACATGAGAAGTGTCCAATGCTCTCACCGAGACTCGAATCTGGACCTCTTACAAACGCGCCGAGTGTGCTACCGTTATACCACGAAGGTGTACAGAAAAGAGGGAGAAAATACCTTACAAACTCGTAAATCAAAGATTCCGTAAGGAGAGCTATGATTTTGTAATAACAGAGTAAGCTTAGTACGTCAGTTTTTATTCATTTGCTGTTCCGCACGCCAGTGCCGAGCGCTAAAAAACCTGAGCACTAGTTCAAGTCAACGAGAACGATCTGTTACATGGAAGCTTTCGGGGTTTTTCCCTTGAGCAACGTAATTCGGAAGTCGTTTCTCTTAAGAAGTCGCTCCGCGAATGTATCCCTCCTTGGCAAGAGTACCATTGCGTGCTTTATTGTAATCTAAATAATTCAATACTGTCCTAATACGGATTTAATATGAACTTGTATACTACCTTTTATACTTGAGTTAAAAATTTACGTGCAGGGAAAATTTTTAAGGGACCTTTTAAGCTTGATTATTATCATACCTACTTATATTTAATTTACCTAAGATATATTAAATTACTTTTCTTTGAGAAACAACCGGTAATAAAGTTTAAATTTGTTTTCCCATATTATTACAGTTTAAACTTATGTTTTTCTTTTAATATAAAATTTCATTAATATCCTTGCCCTTCTTTTATGTAATTAAATTTAAGAAAAATTACTTCTTACGAGCAGATAAAAGAACCTAATAATGCGATATTAACTGAATCTAAAAGATGAGTGAACAAAACAATAAATATTATTTCCATGTTCTGTTTCAATTATAATGTTTATTATTCTATAAATCTTAAATTAAAATGTTAATAAAAATGTAATTACTTTTCTTTCTAAAACATTAGAAATCTTAAATTGCGCCCTGCAACGAAATGCATTTTAATTTCGAAAAAATATTGACAAGCATTGTAGTCAGTGATGGATATGTGGAAATGTTTTAGCGCTTTTATTTCACTGACATTTTTTAACTTCGAAACTTGTTTCTAGCGATCATTAAATGATAACTCGTCAATATGGAACTGTCCAGTGTTAGCACAGGAGTTCCACGTTACTTCTAAATGAGAAGTGAAGAAAAACAAAACAGTATATCAAACATTGAAAACGATAAGCATGTAAAACATCATCTTTTTTATAAGTAATGTCAGCAGCAGAGGTATATGTGCGTCATTAATGCTGTATCAGGACAAACATGAGAATATTGGTTTCGGTATTGCTGTAACAATAAAAAACAGCTCGAAACCAAACCACGGTCAAGAAGACCTAAATAGGTTTTAGGCGGAGAAATGTTGGAAGTGACTTAGATTTGCAAATTGATTATTGCAGCAGAATTGCCAGAGAAGTTGGAGTTCGCCTTGGGCTTAATATTAACAATGGACACTTGGGTACTACGAGTTAGCGGAGGAAATGGGACTATTTGCCGCCACCGTTTCGAAATGGCTGTTTCACAGTTTCACCATTTCGCCATCATGCCATTTCGCCATCGGGCCTATTCGCCGCATTTTTCTTTAGATGCTTCTATTATTATCTTGCTGTATTAGATTAAGATTGTTTACTTAAATATTTTTTTCCTATTGTATAATCAAGACAAATTTTTCTTTACTTGCCTATGATATATCGCCATATTATATCATAAAGTTTACTTAGTTTAATAATTTTTTACGTATTGTATACCACTGGCTATTCTAAAAATGCTTTTGTTATTAAACATAACTTTTAGAATTATTGTTAAAGTGCGCTAAAATAAAAAATTCATTAATGATATACGGTACTTAGTTAAATTCAAATCAGTAACTAAAGGCATAATTAAAATGAAATATAATATAATTATAAAATTAAATGATATTAAAATTAAACATAATGTAATGTAACATTTACAGTAATAAAAGGAAGTTATTTTAAGCTTTCAAAATAAATCCTCTATTTTTAAGATGATATTTGAGGAGTATTGTATTCATAAAATTAAAAAGGTGATTTTTTTTAATTTTATATTAAACTTTGATTTCTTACAAATATTAAAAAAACGCAGGCAAGCATTCGCTCTACAAGTTACGGTAAAACACGTTTCTAAATATTTTGCCATTTTATGAACCAAAATGCTTCGTTAACATTTACATTTCAGGAAATTCCTTCCTCTAAAAGCTTTTGAATAATATATAAAATGTTTCTGTATACAGTTTTATACAAATATATCGTTACGTATGACATAAAAGTTAACTTATTAGTGTATCTATCTACATATTTATTAATTTTAAAAGAGTAATGTGCTAACAAAATTCCAAAGTAATTCCGTTTTCAATTAATATTTCATAAAAATGGAAATTTCCCGCTTGCATGAGTGATTACTCCGAAATAGTTATTTAAAATTTCAGGAAGTTTTGAAGAATCGTATAAATATTGTATCTGCATAATTTAGAAACGATAATACAACTTTTGTTACATCAGAGATTTAGCCCATAATTTTGAAATGTGATAATATTTTTCTGTTTAACACTGACTACGTATAATTTCTTTATATCCCATATTTGTAAACAATCGTATGTGTTAATAAGCAATCTACATTACGTAATTTACGGCGAAACGGCCTACGGAGAATCAGCTGCTGGCGGATTGTCTTGTCGGTGAAAGGGTGACGATGAAACGGCATCGGCGAGATGTTCTAGACCCTTAGCGGAAAGGGAGAACAAGAGAGTGAATTATTGCCTTTCAAATCTTGCCGTCTGATGTGTATTTGTATTGCGTCGAACGTTAACTGGAGATAGGGAAGGATTCTTTAGAAGAATGTCAACCGATGCAGGGCAATTTGTAGGCCAAGCAAATTTACAGGATCCCATGCAGAATACGGGTTGCAATCCCAAACATTCCAAGTATCTGGTGAGATTTAGGAGAAGTGATGCTGCATTTTCGGCAAAAACCGTTAAATAGGAAGATATACTACCGGCTGGACGACTGTCCTCTTAATGCTCTGAGAAAGGAACCTTTATCGCTAATAAATCTTCATATAGTGGTGTCATAAGTTCGCATAAAGGAAGAAGAAACTGAACATTAAACATAAGCAAGGTTGTCTCGAGAGCATAATATGATTATTATTATTTAACTTCCGAATGTGTTTTCTCAATAGTTGCTAAGTTGATTTAATTGTTTAAAAAAATAATATTTTTATGTTGGCAATGTTTCAAACGCAGGCTCGAGAGCCACGTATGGCTCTCGCACGAAAAACGTAGAGATATGATTTTGATTTCAAAATGAGGAGAATAGCTTTTTCTCTGGTGATTGTATGTAGCCTTTTGAATTTTTAGACGTTCAACAAAATTTTCTTACTGTGTTCCATCATTAGAGTTTTCATTGGAGTTCAACACCACACCGTTGAAGCATTAACACCACACCACAGTGGTATTTATCAGGAAAATACAAAACCGTGCACTTTGAAATCGGAAGTAGTTGCAGAAGCTAGAGTGGAAATTCGTGCAGCAACTCCGTTATTCGCACCAACACGTCACCACCTATACCGCTCATTCCATAACGTTCGCCAGAAAGCATGCAAGTAGAGAGTATCTTCGTAGAGGGTACAAAATTTCCTCAAGAACAAAAGAGTAATTTTACAGGAAAATATTGAAAAGCTATAAGGTATCCTCCTCCTTATCGCGTGCCCTCGTGGAGTAATTGAAAGGCAATCAGGAGATCCAGGCCCCGAATCAAGCGAGGGCACTTCACGCTTTTCAAGTCGCCTGCTTCTAAATGAAATGCCTAATGGTTCTACAAGTAGTGCCCGAACTAAAAAGTGGCGGATGATAATTTGTCTCCGCCAGGATTCAATCATTAGATCCCTTCCTCCCCAATCGCCCTTTGAGTGGGGAAGAGTGTAAGGTATTTTCTACCTCTTTACCGCCTCACTTGAGTTGTAACTGGAAGCACGTCGCAAGCAAACGAGAGGTCTGAAGTTGAAACCTCGGCGAAGGCACTGCACATTTCTTGGGCTTCCTGGATCTGAAAAATCGAAATATCTATGGTGATGTCAGAACTAAAATATGGTGGACGATAATTTGTCAACATTATTTGACGATTGGGCGGCCACTTTCCAAAGCACTCTTTAAATGGAGGGGGGAGAATGTAAGGTATTTTCTCCTTCTTTACCGCGTACCTCTATAATGTAATTAAAAGCAGGTTCAGCTGGCAGCCGGGAGGTACGAATTTCGAATCCTGGGTAAGACACTGCATATGTTTCGTGTTTCCGGCTTCGGCAAGCCTAATGGCTTTACAAATTTTCCCTGCATAAATTATATCAGGTTATCAACAATAACGGAGAATACATTTCAATATTTAAAGCCAATAAATGTGTAGTAGATTTTAACGGATTTCTTCCACTTAAAACTGCAGGAACTCTTACCCGAACTCAACTTAAGATTTTTGTGGCTTTCGCATTTGCTTTTCTTGTTATCTGTTCTTGTTTGCTTCACGCGCTGGTTATAAAAATATATAAGTAATGAACCGAATTTAGAAGAAAAAAACTTTTTAATGATTAGAGAGCTTAACCGTAACTTCAATTTAACGAGATATCACCATATTTTGTTCATGACACTAACAAGCTGAGATCCGTAGTTGCTGCCTGAACTCGGAATTTTGCGGACGCTGAGGTGCCAGATGACAGCATTGTAATACTTATTTTAAGTTTTTTTTAAACATTTAAGAATGAGATAACAACTGTCTTATCTTTCCTTTCGTTCACATAACAAATATTTGTTCAAACAAAAGATTACGCAAATGTAAAGAGCCCACAAGTAGTTTAAATATAGAACTGCAACTCATAAAATTTAGCATGAAGAACTTCCTT
This sequence comes from Stegodyphus mimosarum, assembly GCA_000611955.2. Lineage (NCBI taxonomy): Eukaryota > Metazoa > Arthropoda > Arachnida > Araneae > Eresidae > Stegodyphus > Stegodyphus mimosarum. Next base: position 922,110 of record KK113781.1, read on the forward strand.
CCTGTGACAACTGTTCACGCTTGTACAGTAATAATTGATTTCTGTAACTTTTGCCAGAATGTTAAAGTTAATTGTATTTCTCTCTTGCGGTACGTCTAAATGGTTTTTTCGAATTTTTTTGGCAACCTTAATTTTCACCACAGTCTCAAAATATTTGTTTCAGAATAATTTACCAGTCTTCTGCTTGAATACCAATGTTCTTGCCAATGCCATTTTATTAACAATCTTGGCTTAGTTTATTTGTTAGAAGTAGTACAAAGTCGTAAACTCCAGTTTCAACCGTTGGTAGTTTTTCACTTTGGGGTAAAGATTCTGAACATAAATGTTAAACTAGTTCCTTCCACATCCCAAGTCCTTAGTAGAATGCTAAAATTTTGCGCCATTTTCTCATTGCATAACGTTTTGAATTTAACATAAATTTTGCTTCATCTAAGAAATTATAGTAAGTTTTATTCGTTTTACTTTTAACTTTAATCTAGAATTTTGGTTTTTCATTTTTTTTATTTCATTATTTTTTATTTCATTTTACAATGCATGTTTTGAATTATTTTGTATTGTCTTTATATTTAAAAACATTTTTTTTAGGACTGAATTCCAGTTGGGCTGTATTCTTGACGCTCTGAGATGGGTAGTAAATTTTTTAAAGGATTTTGAGATTGTATTTTGTTTTTGCACTCAAACAGTAATGAAATACGAAATACGTATTCGGTACTCCTTCATTGTTCAGTTTTAATGTTTTAAATAATTACCCTCAGATTTTCACAAGTTTTAAAAAAAATTCGAAACATATTATAAAGTCGTTTCCAAAGTAAGCTTTAACTAATTGAAAATGCTTAATACCTAATTCAAAATACTGTATTCGTTCACTCTGTTTTCTGAATCTAAAACTGCAGTTAAAAAGTTTTCCAAATTTTCAAGTTAGTGTAATCCTCACATTAAAGTTTTACATACATACATTACATATCACCTGTGTATAAGCTGACACATTTTACACATAATTTTATAATTTTATCGTTTTCCATTCGTTTTATAGCAGAAAATATTGCTGTGAAATTGTCCAAATGAATATAAAATCGGCTTGTTTTTATTATCTAACTACGGATATTTAATATATACAACTTTCTGATCCTCAGGCTAGTTATCATGAAGCTTGTTTTCAGTTCAATAGACATTAGCAATTATAATAGCAAAGATTTTAAATTAAAATACATAGTGCGCCATAGAAATTCACGTATGACTTTGGAACTTCTCAACAAGCATTACTTCTGGACTGAGAACTCTTAGGTGCAACTTCGGAAAAAGAAGTTACTTACGTTGGTGTCTGGCATTTTGGAAGTGTCATATAGATATGGAACAGCTTTCACAAATATTCACATATTAATGTAGAAATCTTAAGAATTAAATTCCACTCATTAAAAGTCATTACTTCGTTACGCATAATTGGCCCGAACGTTATGGTGGTTACAGCACTCTTCTGCACGCTGTCGTGTCCAGTTTAAATCCCGTTAAAGGTATGAACATTTGTAGATGAATTTAGAACATTTTAGAACATCTTTCTAAAATTGAGTTCGATGAAAGTCCGTTGATTAGTGTATCCTATTAAAAAGTTGATAACACAGGAAAAAGTGTAGGATATCGTAGGATTTATCTGCTAGAATGAATCCGACGATATCATGTCAATCAATATCAATATTCTGTGTCCATACGTTATATTTCATACGTTGTATCGGTAGCTTATGTACTGTGTTTATCAGCGTATTCTGAATTGCATCTGCATATAGCATGTATCTCTTCATTAATTTTCCCTTGGATAATTGTTATCTACGCTAAATGTTCATTATATTTTTATATTCAAGCTATAATATTGTACTTCATGGATTTAAAATCTCAGCATTTTATGTATTTTACATCGTGAATCTGTATTACTATCTCCCATAAAAATAATATTTAATATATCTGTTTCAGTACCTTTCACATGCTACTTAAAGCTACTTACATCGTATTCTTTAAATGTGTGTATGAAAATATTGTTTATATGCTTCTTCTTTTATATTATTGCAGTTGTATTTTTGTTTTTGCACTGTATCATTGCAATGTGCACATTTTAGAATTCCCGTATTTTATGTATTACACTTCAGTATACTGTATTTAACTCCATTTAGTGTATCATATCCGTAGTATCTGTATTGTTTTACGTACCATTGCAAGGCACCTCTTTTTTCTACAGTGCACTTCAGTATTTATTGTGCTCTTGTTCTGCTTTTTACAATTATTGGTTAACTGTTATTTGTGGAAGTAGTTCTTTGTATGACCACTTAAAAAAGTATAATAACTGCTTTATTTAGACTCGTGGATTCTGCACAGTTTTCTTTTCTGTAATACAATTTAGCTTCTGCCCATAACATTTTGTGTCAAAATAAAAATTACGGTTTGGGTGTTCATAATGATAGTTACATTAGTAGTCATTTTATTAATAAGATGTTTTTAGCATTCATTGTGATATCATGCCTAGCATATTGGCTTCTCTGTAAATACTACATTGTTTAAGAAATGAATCTATAACTTGTAAATGGTTGTGAAATTTTCTGTTATAACTATTCTATAAATAACTATACTGTTAATATTACTATCCAACTGTATTAATTCCACTTTACTGCTGTGCCTGACGAGTTCTTTTATAAGCTGTAACTCTTTATTGCAGTTTTCAATAAATGTTTCATGACCTACAATCACTGCTCAGTTTTGGTTTGGTAGATAAAATTCTGATCACTTGAGGCCATAATTTTTCCGGCAAACAATTATTAAATTTTATTCTAAATTTCAAAGTTCCTCTCCAAATGTCAAAAATATGTTTCAAAATACACTTTTAACTCTATATACCAGTGTATTTACAAATTTAGCAAAAGGGAATAAACATTTGAAATTTAACGTTTCTCCGAAATTCTAATTTTTAAATTACCTGACTTCATTTCATCAAAATAAACCTTTGAAGCTTGATTCAAATATAATTTACTGCAATAAATCGGCAAGCTTTCAACATATTGTGCTCATGCCTAAGTTTCTAATCCTCGGTGATCAGATGCGTAAGTCATTCTTTCAATTAATTACTAATTTTCACAACAATTATATGCCAAGCCCACACACAGACAACACAATCTCAGTCATGCCGTCGGAAGTCTGCATTTACATTAAGAAGCTCGGGAACAACAAGAGCCCTGGCTACGACTCCATTAACAACAGGATTATCAAATGATTTCCAGTCAAAATCCTACTGTTTTTCACGAAGATTGTCAACCTAATACTTAGATGGCAGTACTTCCGGGAAAGCTGAAAACTAGCTAAAATTATACCAATTCTGAAACCTCAAAAGTCTGCAAGTCTGCCAGAATCATACTGTCCAATTAGTCTGCTATCCTCACTCAACACGATTATGGAAGCTGTACTTCTTACCAGGATTAATCAACATCTGGAGCAGAATAACATCATTATTCCTCACGAGTTCGGGTTTCGAAGCAGACACTCCATGGTGAACCAGTTATGCAGAGTGGTAGAGCTTATAAGCGAAGGTTTACAGAAAAGAAATATCACTGGAAGGCTGTTCTTAGATATTGCAAAGTCTTTCGTGGCTGGATGCACTCATCTACAAACTGCACAACCTGGACTTCCCAGGTTACATCACAAACCTACTTAAATCCTACCTGACCGGTAGACACTTTGTCGTTCGCGTCTCAGAAATACTCTCTACACGTAGGGCAATCCTCGCAAGGGTTCCCCAGAGGAGTCTGCTTCGACCTACACTATTTAATATCTATATGAACGACATTCTCACCACACAGAACACAACACTTGCAATGTATGCTGATGACACAGCGATCCTCTCACAAAGTGCATTTGTTAGTCTAGCAGTACAACGATTACAAGATTACATAAACATACTTGAGACTTGGCTGACAAAATGGAAAATCAAAGTTAATGTGAACAAGACCCAAGCAATTCTATTTACCAAGAAAAACAAATTCAACCAAAACTTGCAACTTTACGGAGAAGTCATCCCGTGGGTCAAGAAAGTCCTTTATCTTGGGGTGATCCTCAGTAAAATACTCTCATGGTACCTACACATAACATCTATCCTTAAGAAGTTTGGAGTTAGTGAAATCACACGTCACCCCTTAATATCTCGAAACATAACAATAGATAACAAGTTGCTTATTTATAAGGTCGTTTTGCGTCCCATACTGTGCTATGCAGCTCGGTATGGGCTTACGCCTGTAAATCATATAGAAAGAAATTACAACAGGCACATAACTGTGTGATAAGACAAATCACCAACGCACCTTGGTATGTTCGAAATAACAAGATATATGAAGAGTTACGTTTAGAGGAACTTAATATTTTTACCGCTGTTATGTATTACTTATTTCAGTTGTGATTTAAATTGTTTTAAAGGTAATGATTTAACTTATTTTGCTTCAGACTTAAAGTTTAATATGTTTTTAAATGTTTGTAGTTGAACTTAAGTTTCTTTGGTTTGTTTAAAAGTAATTGTAGTCATTTAATTTGTTCTCTTGACAGTTTTGGTTAACGCTGATTTTAAGTTGCTTGTGTAATTAATTTTTCTTTCTTTACTTTTGGTTGGTTAACTATTTAAATTCTGTTTAGTTTATTATTTTTCTTAACTTTGGTTGTTAATGTTAATCTCTTGATAAGTTGATCCTTAAGGTCAATCTTTTTAAAGTTGTTACACAAGTTGGTGTTTAAAGTTAATTTAAGTTTTTTCTTTTATGCCCCCTTTTCTGCTAAATTTGGGATCCATATTTTCTGACTTTGGTGGTCGTTTTGGTGTTGTGGAGAATATATAAAAATTTTCATACTTGATTATTGTATTTTAACTGAAGTAATTTTTATTTCCTTACTATGGTGGTCGTGTTTGGTGTCGGAATAAACCCAAGAAAATTATCTGTGAAATTATTATATTTTTGTTTAAGTACTTATCAGTATTGAAGTTAATTTGTTGTAAATTCTATAATTAACTCTTATCCCTTCAAAACTTTCAAATTCAGTCCGTTGCCCTTCCATGGTGATTTATTGCCTTGTTTTCGATTTCTTCGCCCGCCAGACGGTAGTCTGTGAAACCTCTGTCAACATTAGTTACTTTTGCACCCTGCGGAGAGGCTAAATTTCTACATTACTAACCCTGCCGCAGGGTCAGGTTGGCGGGATGTTTTTTCTTACTCGTAGGCTGTTCATATGTTGGAATGGGACCCCTCGTCGAGGCTAGCAGCGATATTCGCCAATTGAGGAAGCTCTTTCCACCTTGGACTGCACCTTCCTGCGTGGTTTTTCCCTGGGTTTGCCGGGCTGTTGGCGGTTTTCCTACCATCAAAAATCGCCAATCGAGCGGTCTTGGCGTTTTGAGTAAAAAGGCTTGGGAGCTGACGAGGAGGACGAACGGAAGACTGACAGGCAGCCATTTTTGACGGAAGGAGACGGAGCTGAAAGCGTCAGCGTTATCAGAGAAACATCGATGTCGGAAGAAACGGACGAGAGAAAAGCTACTATGGAGGGCGAAGCAAACGTTTACAATTTGTCATACTAATATTTCCTTTTTTTTTCTCTCCTTAGCGAAATGGCAACTCCGAAAAATATTGTGACGTCTACTGCCATGATTTCTGTAACAAGAAACCGTGCCATTGTCAATTTGGTATGAAAATTTTGATTAATTCTGTTTACACTTCACCGCCACCTATGTAACTATTTGTATTTATTCAGTAAAATTTAATAAATTCTATATTTAATTTTAACTTTCTTGAAATGTTTTCACTTTTAATTTAGAACACTGGACCCAATATATGTACACAACGCATTTATTTAATTATTCTGTTGGAGCTAAAAAACTATACCACTATTTACTATTGATTAGAACACCTGTTTTACAGTATATATTGTGTTTATCTTGTTGACACAATCTTTACATTTACTATTGATTGGAACTCCTTTTTCCAATTATTGATTTATTTTTTGTTATTGAACAAAAATTCTATACTCAAACTCTTAAGAATTAATTGCTCCAATAATAAAATGGTGCTTTGACCTTGAACATAAAACCTATACCCAAACTCTTAAGAATTAAAAGCTCCAACAAGAAAATGGTGCCGTGACCTCGCCAATTTTGTTATATGCATTTGTATTTTATGTTGTATTTGGTATGCACAAAAAAGGTGCCATGTATTCTAATTTATCATTTTTGGTCCAGTGTAATTTTTAAAATTGCTTTTGCTAAGAGTGGTGGCAGTGTTATTATTAATTACTGGTAATATTTTCTTTATGTTGATAATTGATATGAATAATATTTCATAGTATGATATTTCATAGTAGAATATTTTTATGAGTACTGTTAAAAGTGCTGTTAATTGTGTAATTAAGCTACACTATTTTGCTTATATATATTTTGCTGTACTGTTTACCAGTGTTACATTATTTACACAAAATTGGTAGTTTATTTACACAAAATTAGTAGTATTGTATTATATTGTGTTACACATTTATGAGTTAAATTGGTTAATATGCCTACTAAAAGGAAGAGTTTAACTCCAGCGGCAACTAGAATGCCTGTAATTAACCGTTTAACTGGGGGTCGGAATCCTCAGCCAACTGCAAATAGAATCTCAGTTTTTGGGGCTGATCCTTTGGTGTCAATTCCCACTTTTACTGGGGCAGAAGGTACTACTCAACTTAATGATTTTCTTGACAGAGTCAATTTAGTTGCAGCACATGTAGGCTGGGCTGACTCTGATAAGTTGACTGCTATTCGTGTGAAATTAGATGGAGAAGCTGCTGCGTTTATTCGCAATAACCCTCGTCTCAAGAATGAGACTAAGTTGGAAATTGTGGTTGAGGCTTTAAAGGACAGATTTGCTACTGTTCAAAATTTACATGCTAATATTAGAGCATTAATTCAAGCCTTTCAGAAGCCTAGAGAAAGTGTTAGGCAGTTTGCTGCTAGAATAGAGGCACTCTCTTGTAAAACAGTACCTGTCGATAAAGTGGAAGATCCCACTGTGGAAAGTCAGAGACTTGATTTACTCTTGTCTGTTTTTCTTGAGGGCCTTCATTTACATTTGAGGCGACTGTTATTACCACAGAACCACAAAACATATGTAGCAGCTAAGAAACATGCTATAGCAGAAGAAGAAGTTTGGTTTAAAACCCATGCAGATGAGCTTAATAATGTTCACTCTGTAGAAGTGAATGCAGTTTCCACTCCAGGTGTTACAGTTAAGGCTGCACAGGCTAATAGTTCCAAAGATGAACTCACAGCAGCAATTAAAGCACAACAGGAAAACATTGTTACTTTAACTAACATGTTAGGAAACTTGCAAACTCAAGTACAATCATTGATGTCTAAGTCTACAGCTAAGAGTAGACAGGTTGGTCCTCGTTGTTATAGATGTAATAGGTTAGGCCACTTAGCGAGGAATTGTATGGTAAATCTATCTCAGGGTACTAACAACAATGTTAGAACTAGACAGTATGGTAATGCTCGACAGCTAGGAAATGCTAGTGTAACTCCCAACGCACACCAGGTTGCAGGGCAGGTTAATTCGAGGAACACTACTCAGTTAAATCCTCAGGCTCCAGTTTTTAACCAGAATTTAAACTAGTAAGGGGTAGGGAGAGCAATTCCTTCAGTTCATCCCATGAAGCCCTTTTGAAGGTACCATCAGTGTATTCAGTTTCTTTAGGTGAAGCACCTCTTCCTATAGTAAATGGCTCAATTTTGGGTAATAAACTCAAATTTTTATTAGATTCAGGAGCTACTGTAAATTTACTAAATGCTAGGTATATGAAATGTTTTGGCAAGAAAGTAAAAATTGAAACATGTGAAACTTATTTAAAAGGCATTTCAAGCAACAAAGTGTTAGTTAGGGAAAAAGTTTTGTTACCTGTCAAATTTCAGGATCAGATTTTTCAAACTGAATTTCTTATTATTGATAGTTTATCTGATCAATATGGTGCACTTTTAGGAACACACTTTTTAAGTCTAAACAAACTTTGTATTGATTTCAGTTCATCAAATTTGATAGGTCCACACATATTGGTGCCTTTGCACCTTCACATGTCTGCGCCAAGTGCTGATGCTTCAATTAATTGCATGTCACCAAATAACTCGACTAATGATATCTTTTGCTATTCTGTGAAAAAGCATAAACTTCCTCCTTTCTCTGAAAATATTCTAAAAGTTTCAACTTCCCTTTTACCTTTTTCTCAACCTTCTGTACTTATTGAACCTCTTCCTCACCATCAGCACGCCAAATTCAGTGTAGCACGTTCAGTGAATAGTAAACAACGTTCAAATGAATTTTTTATTAAAGTGGCAAATTTCTCTCCTGATATTGTACACATTAACAAAGGTATGAAACTAGCCACCTTGGCTCCTGTTAATGTTAAAACACCTGATATTCAGCCAGTATTTTCTACGAGTCTTGAGACTGGTGAGCAGTTTGAACCCTGGGGAGGTCAGTTTGACTTAAGTCATTTACCTGAACAACAGAGACATGAACTTATGATTCTTTTAGATCAGTACAAAAACATTTTTGCTTCTTCTGTCACTGAACTTACTGGTTGTGATACAATTTTACACAACATTAATTTAAAAGACAACATTCCTGTCAGACAGAAACCTTACAGAGTTCCTTATCATTTAAGGCAAGAATTAGATAAGCAGATTGCTGAGCTGTTAGAGGCAAAAATTATTGAAGAAAGTGATAGTGCATATTCTGCTCCTGTGATTTTAGTTAGAAAGCAAGATGGGAGTTATCGTTTAGTAACAGATTTTAGGAAATTGAATGAGAAAACAGTTGAGGATAGTTTTCCATTACCTAACATGATAGAATTGATTGAAGGTTTAGGGAATGCTACTTATTTTTCCACATTAGATTTAACTTCAGGTTTCTTTCAAATGAAAATACACCCTGATGATATTTATAAAAGTGGTTTCACTACTCCTTCTGGACATTATCATTGGACACGAGTCCCATTCGGGATGCGTAATGCGCCCAGTTCCTTTCAGAGACTGATGTCAATAGTTTTGGCAAATCTATCGCCTTTACAGATAGGCATTTATATAGATGATATAGTGATAGCTTCAAATACTTTCGAGGAACATTTAAGCAAATTAAAAATTGTATTTGATAGACTTACTGCACACAACTTAAAACTGAAACCTTCTAAATGCAATTTTCTCAGAGACCAAATTACATATCTAGGTTATAAAGTATCTCAAGGTAAAGTGCAGCCTGATGATAAAAACCTTAAGGTTATCAGTAGTTTTCAGGTGCCTAAAAATAGAAAGGAAGTTAGAAGATTTTTAGGTCTGGTAGGATTTTATCGTAGATTTATTCAAAATTTTGCTCACAAAGCCTTACCTTTAACTGAACTGACTAAAGATAAAGTAACCTTTAAATGGACTGATGAGGCTCAACAGGCTTTCGACAACTTAAAAGCTGAACTTTTAACTCAGCCTATTTTGGCTTTACCAGATTTTACAAAACCCTTCGCTTTGTGTACTGACGCTTCAAATTATGCTCTAGGAGCCATTTTAGGTCAGGAGGATGAGAATAAATTTTTACACCCTATCTGTTTTGCCAGTAGAAAACTAAAGGGTCCTGAAATTAATTATAGCACTGTGGAGAAGGAAGCTTTGGCTGTTGTATGGGCTACTGCTCATTTTAGGCAATATCTTTTAGGCAAAAGTTTTACAGTTTATTGTGATCAGGCTTCACTTTCCCATGTATTAAAGTTAAAAGATCCAACATCTAGGATTGCTCGCTGGATAATGGGGTTGTCTCAGTATGACTACAAAATTGTTCATAAACCAGGAAAATTAAATTCCACTGCTGATTATTTATCCAGATCTGTAAATGTGGCTGAACAAGTACAAACTTCTACCACCCCTGATCTTTTACACACCATTAAAGAACAACAAGCTGTTGATCCTTATTGTATGCAAATAAAAGAAGATTTAGAGAATAATAGAATTCCAAAACCTCCTTCACAGATCTTCTTCATTGAAAATGATACTTTGTATTGTAAATTTAAAAATCCTAAGGCTCGTTGGCAAAAACAAAACAGAATAGTGTTACCTAAAACATTAGTTCCAAAAATTCTGCAACAAAATCATGATTCACTTGTAGCTGCTCATTCTGGTTTTCATAGAACCCTTCATAGAATTCAGAAAGCATTCTTTTGGAAAAACATGCATAAGCAAATTCTTAATTATGTGAAATCTTGTCATTCTTGTATACAGAAACGTGGTTTTAAGGCATCACACAAAGCTTCATTAATGAGAGTTCCAATAGCAAATAGACCTATTGAACGTATAGCCATGGACATTGTAGGCCCTCTGCCCATGACACTTTCTGGACATAAATATATATTGGTTATTACAGACTATTTCACGAGATGGCCAGAGGCTTATGCTTTACAAAATTGTTCATCTGAAACCATAATTGAGAAACTTGAGCTGTTTATTGCTTCTCATGGGGTACCACAACATATAATCACAGACAGAGGTACCAATTTTATATCACAGGCTATTAATGAAGTTTATCAGAAATTAGGAATTTGTAAACACACCACTACAAGTTATCATCCACAATCAGATGGGGTCGTAGAAAGATTAAATGCAACTCTTATTAATTCATTAAGTCACTTGGTTTCTGAAACTCAAGAAGATTGGGACAGGCATTTACCGTTTGCTTTATTAGCACATAGAACTGGAAAGCATCAGGCATTAGATGAGTGCCCAGCGTTTCTCTTGTATGGCCGAGATTTAACGTTACCAGTGGATATGTTGACTCAGTCTAAATTTAAGACTTATGATGATACTAAAACTTATGCGAAAGATTTACTCGTCAGACTGCAAAAATCATTTCAGGTAGTTAAGACAAATTTAACTACTGCAGCTGAGAAACAAGAAACTACTAGAGAGTCAAAAGCTTATCATAAGGACATACAGCTAGGTGATACAGTTTACTTATACACTCCTGTAGTACAGCCAGGAACGGCTAGGAAGCTGTGTAAATTTAACAAGGGTCCTTACCGAGTTGTTGAGAAGTTATCAAAGGTTAACTTCAGGATAGAGTTAGTGACTAAACCACACACACGACAGGTGGTACATGTTGATCGTTTAACCAAGGTGCCAGCAAGAATTATATTTCCTACTTTAGAGATCTCTGATCAAGATCGTTCTTCTGCTGGTCAACCTAGTGACACTACTACACAATTGCCTTACAATTTAAGGCCCAGAGATGCTCATGGATTTGTAACGAGTAATTGAACTTTATACTGTTGTACATATTGGTAGGGTAGGAAAGTTTCTGCCTTAATTGAAGTTCTAGATTTTGTAACAGTTCTTATTTAGTTTTGTTTGTTTATTTCTTTTGTTGCGCTGCGTGACTTGTTTTGTTGACTTGGGTTGTTTGACCTTATCTAGTTCATGTTTTGTCAGGAATTGCAACCTACTGCTCTTTATATCCTGGTTTGTTTTTCTTTGAGAGCTTAGTGGCTGGTCCACTTTGTTTTTCCTTCACGTTAATGTTTCGAAATTGTTTGTTTACCTTACTAAGGGACGCCTTAGTGTCTTTCGGCTTATTATTTTTGAGTAGTTGGTTGTTATTTCTTGCTCACACGTGTATGTTGTGTTTTGGTCGATTACACTTGCCTACTTATTTAGTTTTATCATTTGTGGGCTTGTTGAATAACCTAAGTTCAACTGTTAGTTAAGTTACGTTACTTACAGTGGTAGTTTTCACTTATGTATTGGGGTGTTGCTTTGATTTAAGAAGACGTTTGTATCTCGTTTCGGGTAGAATTTTTGTCTTGTGTTTTTATTTAGTTTTGCTTCACCTTTTGAGGTAAGGTGAAGGTAGTTTGCACTCAGGTGATTGTTCAATTTCTTGTTATTGAAGGCCTGTTTTGAGTAACACGCCTCTGCTCGTGTTAGAGCTCTGTTCTTTTAGAGTGTTTATTTGTAAGTTTTATTGTATTGCTCGTGTTTTTTTTTTTTTTTTTGGATTAGAGTTGATTGTTGGTTTACATTTCTCAGGCTTAAGCTTAGTTTGGAAGTGTTTTATTTTGTTGTAAGTAGTATTGTGGATTCTGATTCTGAGTTTCCGGTGGTAGGGTTATTATTTTGTTTTACTTAAAAGTTAATTGGTAAAAATCCTTTTTGTATTTAGTATTCTTTCGTCAGTTTAACAGCTGGCTCTGGTTCAAGTAATGAGTAATTTCTGCCATTGTCACCACTGCTTAGGTTTAACTTTTTATGTGTTTTGTAAAGTCAGAGGTTATTGATTCTTTTCGAAAAATTTTGGTAAACCAAAATTTTTCTTTTCGGAACGGGGGAGGATTGTTATGTATTACTTATTTCAGTTGTGATTTAAATTGTTTTAAAGGTAATGATTTAACTTATTTTGCTTCAGACTTAAAGTTTAATTTGTTTTAATTTTTGTAGTTGAACTTAAGTTTCTTTGGTTTGTTTAAAAGTAATTGTAGTCATTTAATTTGTTCTCTTGACAGTTTTGGTTAACGCTGATTTTAAGTTGCTTGAGTAATTAATTTTTCTTCTTGACTTTTGGTTGGTTAACTATTTAAATTCTGTTTAGTTAATTATAATTTTTCTTAACTTTGGTTGTTAATGTTAATCTCTTGATAAGTTGATCCTTAAGGTCAATCTTTTTAAAGTTGTTACACAAGTTGGTGTTTAAAGTTAATTTAAGTTTTTTCTTTTATGCCCCCTTTTCTGCTAAATTTGGGATCCATATTTTCTGACTTTGGTGGTCGTTTTGGTGTTGTGGAGAATATATAAAAATTTTCATACTTGATTATTGTATTTTAACTGAAGTAATTTTTATTTCCTTACTATGGTGGTCGTGTTTGGTGTCGGAATAAACCCAAGAAAATTATCTGTGAAATTATTATATTTTTGTTTAAGTACTTATCAGTATTGAAGTTAATTTGTTGTAAATTCTATAATTAACTCTTATCCCTTCAAAACTTTCAAATTCAGTCCGTTGCCCTTCCATGGTGATTTATTGCCTTGTTTTCGATTTCTTCGCCCGCCAGACGGTAGTCTGTGAAACCTCTGTCAACATTAGTTACTTTTGCACCCTGCGGAGAGGCTAAATTTCTACATTACTAACCCTGCCGCAGGGTCAGGTTGGCGGGATGTTTTTTCTTACTCGTAGGCTGTTCATATGTTTGAATGGGACCCCTCGTCGAGGCTAGCAGCGATATTCGCCAATTGAGGAAGTTCTTTCCACCTTGGACTGCACCTTCCTGCGTGGTTTTTCCCTGGGTTTGCCGGGCTGTTGGTGGTTTTCCTACCATCAAAAATAGCCAATCGAGCGGTCTTGGCGTTTTGAGTAAAAAGGCTTGGGAGCTGACGAGGAGGACGAACGGAAGACTGACAGGCAGCCATTTTTGACGGAAGGAGACGGAGCTGAAAGCGTCAGCGTTATCAGAGAAACATCGATGTCGGAAGAAACGGACGAGAGAAAAGCTACTATGGAGGGCGAAGCAAACGTTTACAAATTGTCATACTAATATTTCCTTTTTTTTTCTCTCCTTAGCGAAATGGCAACTCCGAAAAATATTGTGACGTCTACTGCCATGATTTCTGTAACAAGAAACCGTGCCATTGTCAATTTGGTATGAAAATTTTGATTAATTCTGTTTACACTTCACCGCCACCTATGTAACTATTTGTATTTATTCAGTAAAATCTAATAAATTCTATATTTAATTTTAACTTTCTTGAAATGTTTTCACTTTTAATTTAGAACACTGGACCCAATATATGTACACAACGCATTTATTTAATTATTCTGTTGGAGCTAAAAAACTATACCACTATTTACTATTGATTTGAACACCAGTTTTACAGTATATATTGTGTTTATCATGTTGTCACAAACTTTTCACATTCATGTTATTGAGAATTGTTTATCCAATTATTGACTTATCATTTGGTATTGAACTTAAAACCTATACTCAAACTCTTAAGATTTAAAAGCTCCAACACCGCCGGTTAGCCCGGAATTTTTATGCTAATCTTGTGAAATGTCAACAACCCGGTTATAAGAGTATACAATTACGACATAAATGATCCAAATAACAGTAGACGGCCAATGGCCATACTTGTACTCATAATGATAAAAACTGTAATTTAAGTATTGTGATGTGCTTTCTCAAAATGTATTGATATTGCTATTTTGGGATACTGTTTTTGCTCGTTTGTATTGGTGCACCAGGATACTCACGCTACATGCCTATAATTTTATATTGTGACTAAATGCTTTATGTAATAGGTTAAAGCCAGCTCATTCTCCCTTTTCTCATCTTTTCCGGATGGAGTTTCGAGCCTACTATTTTTCCGATCCGCCACGTAACTTAACTTCTGAAATCCACCATCAATGCTAACTCCTTTTCTAAAACCATTAATATAATTCTAAAATTCACGTTATCGAAATACAAGCATTATTTAATAAAAAAATTATTATTACAATTATTTTAGTTATCTACTGACACTATTCGAAGTACTTACCTATTCGACAAAAGGTAGGGCCTCCTGCCATGGCCCCCTGGTGATTCATCGCTTGTTCTTACGTTTGTGGCTTTCTTTAAGCATTCTAGTAAATGGCAGAAGTACCAAAACCCAGTGTCTGTCATCTAGTCAATATTTCTAACATCTAGAATTTTCATTTTCTTTCCTTTTTGGAGATAATGATGAGAGTCAGAAACAGGGGTGTGAAAACGGAACTCCGTCAAGGAAGATTAGTTTGGACTGTAAGAAATTTCAAATCGGAGTAATTAAGTACTAGGTATAATTGCCATCTGGACACATTCATGTTAAAAGAAAATTTCTAATTAATACAGAAATCCTCAGTTGTTATTAGTTGCAAGATGAAAATAAGATTTTGGTGTTCCTTGTTTTGAAGCTTCGAGAATAAGTTGTGCTTATTTCTGATACCATAACTCGTAAAACATACATTAAAATGTAAGCTAATGCTGAATTACGTTTATAAGGAAGGGGAATATGCAATTGGAAGCAGGTACTGAACATGTAATTAGAAGCCCGTATGGCTAGATTTTAAGAGGTCTGAAGTTTGAATCTCAGTGGAGGTACTGTCCAAAATAAATGTAATAAGTCTACAAGTGGCACCCGAACTAAAATTCAGTGGACGGTAATTCTTCACCACATGCATTTGGCGCTGTGTCCCTAATTTTCTAAGTCTTTACTGAGCCCCCTTGTAGTGCAACTGCAAGCACGTCCGGCTAACATTCGGGAAGCTCAGAGTTAGAATCGCAGCGAGGACATTCTGATTTTGTGTGTGTATCTGTAATGTTTATATCTCTGAAATAAATCTAATGAGCCTATGTATTCACAGCGTTCCAGCTATATGATATTTAAAAATGTTAGAAATAAAAATTATTAGAACGGGAACTTCCTTGTTAAGAAAAGTTCATCAACATAAAACCATTTGGAGGGTATTGATGGCAAGCTTTGTTCAGTCAGGGTTGAGTATCTCAGATTTAAAAGAGAAATTGCTTGAAATAATAGCATTCCAGGTACAGGCTCCGAAATCATAAATACAAGATCTATAAGCAAGTCAACAAGAATAACTAATAAAAATGCTAGTACTTCGAATAACAAAAAAAGATACAGAAACCATTTCGTATATGAAGTATCACTTCTACACACGAAATGTTTTGGAGTCTAGAAGATTTTCAAACCAAGCAAGATAATATTATTCAGAATGAAATTACTGTTAATATGATCTTTGTGAATGTAAGAAGAAATTTAAATTCTCAGCAAATATCATATTAATTAAGGCAAACTGTAAAGAAGGAAATGTACTTGAAACAAAAGTAAAGAAGTAACATTTTTATGCGATAAAGAGATATTTTCTGAGAAAACTGTAAAAATAATGTCATGCTGTCAATATATACTGTCAAATATTGTCAATAGGACCTTTGCTATGAATTTAAGAAGGAAACTTAAATTCGTAGTAAAGATCATATTAATTAAGGCAAAATGTAAGAAAGGAAACGTATTTGAAACAAAATTAAAGAAGTAATATTTTTGTGCAAAAGGGATATATTTTGTGAAAAATTGTAAAAATATGTCGTGCTGATGCAATAATTATGTCTGCGGAAGAGTGTAGAAAATTGCAAAAAGCGCCAAAGGGGCGTTTTCTGAAATGTCTGTTTTAATCGGAAGTTCATTCATTAAAGCAGACAAATTAAACTGCGACACAGTTACTTTGGCAAACTAGTTTCTATTTCCTTGTATTTATCAATAAATAAAGAATGTGTCTGTCTGTTTATTTTAGAAAGTAGGCAATGAATGCGAAACGCTGGAAGGGGCGCATGTATGTTTAATTAATTGCGAGTTTTCGTGACCAGGTCGAACATTAGTGATAACATTGGGATTTAGAAATCTGGCAGTAAAATCTATTAGCAAGATGATATGCGTCTTTCAAATACCATTTCTATAGTCGATTAGTATTGAAAATTCTAAAAGAAAAGAATGCCATGAAGAAACATTTAAAATGTACAACTAGGAAAACACCGGAACAGAGGGTTACGTTGAAGCTTTTAGCTAATGTCAAGAGAAAACAAAGTTGTGAGGAAAGTGCAAAGTAATTTGAGAGCTATGAAACTATAAAGCAAATTTTCGTAGAAAAAGATTAATAATATAGCATTATTATGATTAAATATGTTTTTTTTTCAAAGGTGGGCACAAGTTGTCATTGACGTTGGCCACTACCAAGGCCAGAAAAATTGGTCACTTTATTATGGAGGTGTCTAGTAGGTGTGCCACCTTTGCCTCCTATGAAGCGACGGATGGTTACAACCATGCCTTCTCCGGGATTCGAAACCGCGCTCTTTGGTATCGTGTTCGGCTTCCCTAACCACTATATCGTCTGGGCGGCATAATGTACACTGTAGTATTATAGTAAAATAAACGTAAGATGCAGCAATAAATAAAAGCTAAACAAAGGAAACAGAAGTATATGCAAATCTCGTTTGCAAGGTAATTAAACATATAAAACGTTAAATGGAATATATATGTGCAAATAATAACATAAGTCTGGAAGCCTTAAGTCTATTCAGTCCGGAAGCAGATTTTTCTGATTCCTTAACACAAATATATATACACTGCTCGCCACCCAAATTGCAGCACCAAGAAAGACAAGAGATATCACAACATAATTTATTTAGTAGATAACATATTCACCAAGTATCAAATGATTAAATTTATAGACTTCTGTGAAATGTGGTTCCTTCCAGAATCAGTAGCCAGAGTAGCCGCCATTGTTAGAGATCACCGCTGCCACACGCCTCGGCATTGATTCAAAGAGACTTTAGATGTGTTCTTGGGGTACAGCAGACCAAGCAGCTTCCACACGTTGCCAAAGTTGATCTGGTGTGGCAGCTTGGGATCTAATCTGGGTCAATCGTTCAGCAACCATGGACCACATGTTTTCTATCGGCGAAAGATCGGGAGAGCGAGGCGGCCCAGGGAAGCAATTCAATCTAGCGATTGACAAAGAACCCTTGGACAATGCGTGCCACGTGTGGTCGTGCATTATCCCTTTGAAATATGGCTATGGGTAAGCCCTGAAGGTAAGAAAGGACAACTGGTTCCAACACCTCGGAGATGTAGCACTGGCTGTTTAAAGTACCGGTAACGCGTACTAGAGGAGTGCGAGAGTGATATCCAATACCGCCCCATACCATAATACCCGGTACAGGACCAGTGTGGCGGTGCATAACGAAGCTTTCAGCATCCTCTCTCCACGGTGTATCCGACCATCGTGGTGTTGCAGACAGAAGCGTGACTCGTCAGTAAAGATGATTTTATTCCATTGTGCCGTCCACATCCTTCTTTCATCGCATCATAGGCGGCGGACACGTCTGTGGTTCTTCTTCAAGGGTAGACAAAGCAATGGACGTCTTGCGGATAGACCACTCTATTGTAAACGGCATCGAATGGTACGCGCAGACACTGGATGATGCGTTACAGACCGAATGTGCTGTGCTATAGTTCGTGATGCGACTGAGCGATCCGCCACTGCCATGCGCACAATGTTCCTGTCATAACGTGAAGTGGTGCACTGAGGTGGATGGGATCGAACACGTCGGTCCGTCGTACCCTCCTGCATCCAACGGTCACATATCCGCATTACAGTTGTTTAGTTTCGTCCAGCACGACTACCGATTTCTCTGAAAGTTAATGCACAGTCTCGGTAGGCCACTATCCTTCCTCTGTCGACCTCGGATACTTGATCAAATGATGATCGCTGTTTACTACGAGGCATAATTGATCGTTTTTGTGAATAAAAACACAAAAAAACACAATTGCCGAACTTGAAATCGTCGAAAACTCCAAGCCTTAAATAGCGCTTTAAAGTGGCGCCACAGGCGCGCGTGATGTGCGTCTGCGCTGAAATTCTAATCATTTGCATGCCTCACCTCTGCTAATGCATGTTGTAAATTTCATGTTATCCGCATGCTTCCTTCAGGGTGTTGCATTTACGGTGACTAGTAGTGTATATATATATAGATGGATAGATAGATAGATAGATAGATAGACTTTTGTTAATGAACGGTGATATAATATATATCTATTAATCTCCGCAGCAGCAGTCATCACCGTAATTGAGCATCTGTTGGGTATTTTCAAAACCACAGTATATAAAAAAATGACAGTTTACATTATTCATGCTAAAACATATTCTACAGAATGCAAAACTTAGTGAAGCGGATAGATGAATACTAAAGCAGATTATGACGTTTAAAAAGATAGCAAGAGCAGCCAAATTTATTACTGAACTAAATCGACATCTGCAGATTTTCACATAAACGATACTTAAGAGTACAAAGTGTGTAAAATAACAGTATATTATACTGAATACTGTGAAATAATCTCTTCAATGTTTATCCGATAACCTAAATGCATATGGCCTTAAATGATTACGTTTCACATGAGCTCAATTATTTCTTTGCGAATCTGCAATTTAAACATATTTCAGTCCTTTCCCGTATATTCAGTGTATTTATCAGCCTTATTAGAAGCTTCCGTGTAAATTCGGATGAAACAAATCAGAATTACTCGAAACAGAAAACAATGAAGCCTGAATCTTTTGGATATTTCATTAAAAATACGTGTAAGATCTAAAATTTGAGTTTTGTGAAAGTCTTTTCATTTCGACAATATTAAAACGGAGAAAGCCAAGACACCCCGGATGTCAGTGCTTTGGCTTATAACGTAAGTATTACTTATTAACTTTGTACTTATGAACTCTCCGCTTTACAGTGCCAACGCTCTCTTTCAATTACTCCAGACTAATTCATTCTTATATTGTAGATACGATGTCCTTTTTTTATGTTTTGCCTCTCAAAAATATAAAAAAGCATATATTCACTTAGGCAGATGTTCTGAACATGAATCGAAGCTAAGTATGAAGAATGCAAAAATACCGCAATCATGTCTAGAAGGGTATAATATGCCAGCTTAAATGTAACTATAAAAGTATTTCTGTAAATTATTCAGTAGAATAAAGAAAAGCGCTGGCGGAATAAGATTGGGTTTAATTTTCTTTGTTGGTTCTTTGTTTCTTTCTTATTTGGATGGCAGAAAGGTTTGATTGTTGAATTCTGCAGCTTGGTTAAGCTGAAGGACTTTAATGTAGGTAGGTGCTTTCCAATTCTGCATTGAACAGAAGAGCACCAGCTAAAGTCTCAAGAACTCTATTTGAAGTTGTGCGATACGTTCGAGTAATGCAAAGAGTAAAAGACTTGAATTGAATGTAAACATTTAATTTTTCCACTGTCATTGGTTGCGCCCAAGTTCCGGCTCCGTAATTTAACATTTTTTATATAACTGTTTTTATAAGAATCTGTGTTATATGGGGATTTAAGTCCCAGTTATATCCATGCATTCGTCATAAGCAGCCAGCTACTGCTGTACGAAGCTTAATATTTTGTAGATGAGGAATCCAGAAGAATTTCTTGTCGATTGCTAACCCAAGATACTTGATTGCATTCACAGACTTGATCTTTTAATTATCAATTTTTAAAGCTAAGGCTTTAGTTATGTTTTTCCCTGTTTTATGGGTTACTTGAGACTTACTATGTGTGATTTGCAGTTTTTGAATTTTTCAGAGATGTTAAATATCTGAAGTGTTTTATTACAATTATCCTGTAAAAATCTCTCTGGTACGACCGCTTGTAATAAAAACATTATGGTCTGCAAAAGCGATAATTTTTGTATGTTTTGGCCATGGATAGGTAATGATGTTATCGAAACTGATTTTCCAATACTTAGGTACATGCTCTGACTTGACTGCGCACAAGTTCAGTACTGTTATACAGAATCATACTTTTCCTGTGTTTGAAAAAATCTTGGATAATTAGAAATAAATTTTGAAGGCACTTAAAAGAACGCAGAGATTGTAACACTTTCGACCACTACAAAGAATTAAAAGCCGATTTTAAGTCAAGATATATTATTGGAGAAATAAGTTGGTTGATTGTATTGTTTTCGACTTGTTGAAAAGCTGAATTAATTGCATGATGTTTGAAAAGTAAGCTTGGAAATCCAAATTCATTATTGCTTACTAAGTTTTTGCGATGAACTAGGAATTTTAGGCAGCCATCTCTCCAAAACTTTTCCCGAGGCTTTGAGAAGATTTATCTAACGATATGATTTAGGTTCATCGGAGCCTTTATTCGTATACAATGTAGTATGAAAAGCCTCAGAAAGCGAAGCATCACCGATAAACTAGGTTACAGGATCAAGTCCATTTCAAATTCAGGCTTGACGAGATAGCGCCAAATTGGCGATGGTTTGACAAGAAATCGACAAAAATTGCCAAGTTTGCGACATTTGGCAACATTTTGGTTCTATCCCTGTGTTAATTGTAACTGTATCCGGCTTTATGTAACTGTAAACGTGTATGTCTTCCGGAAATTTTAAGAAAATAAACTAATGAAAATTTTTCTGGTGAAGGAGAAAAACTATATATAGGTTCAGAGAGAGCATCAACTTTCAGTTTAGCTCGAAAATTCAGAGTATTCAGAGATCACTGTGGAAACGTTTCCTTCTGAGGCGCTTTGCATTGCCTTGTGTTCGACGTTATTAGTAGTTTGAAGTGGTAATTACTGTTTGTGCTCTGTCATTCTGAGAAGAGCTGAACAAGTACTTTTGTGCGGAAAGTTCCGAAATTGTGAAGTGTTTTCGGAAAATAAATTTCATCAAGCTTTCTTTGGTTCTGTGTGCATTCAATCTCTTACGAACCCGTAAGCACATAACAATATATTGATATGTGATACAAGGTTTAAAGTGGTAATAATTATAAAATCAGTTAAGAAGTTATACAAAAACACTATTATATTAAAGGAAAGTACATCTATATCTAACAGCTGACTCGCATGAATTCATTAACAATTACAAAACAAACAAATGCGTGTATATATGCAAATTCACTTCATGCAACTAAATAGCTAAGATGCCACAGTACAGAATTATGTACTGTTAATGTGGGTGCAGACACTGAACCAGCCTAGGCGGGACTGCGTCATGCATAGTTAATTCGGGTTGCTAGATATGTTATATGCTATGTATATGCATTCACGTATGCGTTTAGTTTTGGAGGTATTGCTTGTCCATGGAGCAATATAGTCACTTGGCTTGCATATGAGAAATTTCACAGTTTGCTGACAGTTAAGAAGGGAATGGTCGTTGTCCTCGACCATACTACAAATGCGCTAGTTATTTTCTCGCAGGCCGAAAAGCTAGTTAGCCACTACTATTACTTGCCGCTGAACAGGCTCTCGACCGTGGTATTCCCCACACGGGATTATTACCTGCTTATCGGAGTGGATCTTTTTCCGGCTCAAACTCTGGCAAGGGCTGAGATGACAATCTAGTCAGAATTATTGTATTTCCATAAAAAATTAATTAGATGAGCAAATAAGGTCGTTGAGGAAAGTACATGTTTTCAACACGGAGCCATCATCATTATTATTACTGACTGGAGTTCTGCATTACACAAGGTGGTGACAGATTGCATGCAATATTATATAAATGGACAGTTCAGATCCAAATTTTTCATACGAGTTAGATATATCTCTGGCTTACACAAAATACATATTAAAGTTAAATGATATTATAGTAAATATATGTAGACATTGATATGCAACTAGATATGAGTGCAATTAAGTATAAAATTAAGAGAAGGTTTATATATATATATATATATATATATATATACACTAAAAATAGGATTGGTGTGATTCTAATCTAAGTTCACAACATATAGACATAGATATAGGCGTATTACCTAGATGTAGGTGTACTATTACGTATGTGTAGTATGTGTTTCATGCATTACTACTATGTATTGCAAATTTAGAAACTTAAAACAGTTACATACATAATACAAATTCTCTTCACAAAATTTATAAAACTATACATATCCATTCACGCTTTAATATGCAGTTATATACTATTTTAAATGTAATTAAATATAAAATTAAGGAAAGATTAGGTATTATATTACAAATATGAATGAAGTGATACTTGATTAAACGTACCACATAATAGGTACTGATAAGTAAAACTTATATGCATAGAGAATGATAAATTGTGATTGTATGAAGTACGTTGTACTATTATCATACCTTGGCGTACAATGACACGTATAACACAAATTACATAATCAGAAAAGTAATATTCAGCTACTAACAATACTCACTACTGAAATATGCTACTACAGTTCTTATTTTAGATGGTGGTTATATATTAAATCGTAAGAAAACATTACATTGCATTTTATAGCATATATGTTATTTATTTTACTGCTAACATTCATTTTTAAGCTCATTTCATTTAAAGCGCATGTTTATATTTTAAAGCGCACATTACAATCATTTTAAGTTGCAAGTACATATTTTACAACTGAAACTACGTATTCTGTAATTGCAAAATACGCTGGGTTGCAAGAAGGAACAAAGCCATAAAGTGCCATGAAAAATTTTGCTTGATGCGGCTGCGCAACCGTCTTGGGCTGTTGTACAGTGGCTTATGTTATGTTCAAGTTTAGAGAGTTCTTTTTCTACATTCTAGAACGCTGATTGTCCAGACGCTAGTAAGCCACTGGTGGCTATTTGTATATTAATGTCAGTAATAAATGAAAGCAAAGAGAAAGGAGGTAATTGAAAACATTTGCTCTTGGAGTACACTGCTGAAGTTACCTATTGATATGAAACAATTTAGCTTTTGTTTACGACAATTTATTCCCATAATCTAAATATGTTAAATTAGAAAATATAAACTTCATTTAACATTTATATTATAGCGACTAAAATAAAATTATCTATATTAGATAACAGCTGTTGCATAATTACTGGGAAAACATGCGAATGTAACATTGAAGAAAAATGAGGCTCTAAATAACAAATTCTTAACAAAAATTGACTGTCAGAAAAATTCTTTAGGGTTTTTTTTTTCAGCATTTTCGAAGAAACATAAAAAAATATTTGTATTATGCTTCTATGTTGTTTTTATAGATCTAATCTATCCACCAAACAAGTTCATCGTTTCTGAAAATTTATTCTAAAATTTCATTTGGCAGTAGAGTACCAAATAGGCAAAAAGGAACGCTTTCGGTATCATCTGTTTTCAATATCTTTTAACTAAAAGGTTGCCTAAACTTCTCAAGATATTTGTGCTGAGTATGCAAAAGGCACTGTTATTGAAAGACTTGCCATGAAAGAGCTTTCATGCATAAAAAGGGCCAATTCGACCACATATTCTCTCTCTTTTCCAGCCAACCTATTCAATTAAATGAGAATTGATTAAATGAACTTACTTAGGAAGATTTCCCTCACGTCAATGAGAAATTGTTCCAGCATATGGATGCTCTTATCGAACTGTAGTCTATGCTCTTCATATTATTGGATAATTTCGAAACTCATTTCATAAGTCATGCGCTTGGCCCAGAGACAACGTCAGCTCTCCATTATCGCTCCCCAGTTTTCTTGGTTAGTACAGGCTACTCGTGGATAAAAACTAAGATTTCTTTATTGTATCATCATCTTCTGCGGAAAATTGTTGCGCTCAGTATGAAGTGGAGGAAATAATGACCGATGTCCGACAAGCAAGCAACGTTTCGAATCAAGGCAGAGTTGCATTCGTGCAAGTGAATGGTACACATTGGATGGGGCTACAAAGGAGTAATCTATAAAAAAGTGCCTGAAAAAACTGCAGCATGGTCTCTGTGGAAATATACTTTTAGAAAATGCATTTTGAAAGAGGATATTGAACAGCAATGACACGACTGGCGAAATAATATATTTCTTGAACATGATAGCGCTCATCCCGATTTCGCTGCTTAAGAACTGGACTGGGAAGGCTTTGCGAACCCACCCTTTATTTTTGACGTACTTCGTTTAACAATAGCTTGGCTCGAAATGGATTCTTCGAGGCAATTTGAATGATCATCTATCATTGATGATCTAGTATGTTAATAAAATGTTGTCAGGAAGTCGTAAGCAAAGAAGAATAATATACTATTCAGAGATTCATTAAAAGGCTTCATAAAATCTAACGATTAAAAATAATTGGAAAATAGTAAGTAAATTTATCTGTTAACACAATAATTAATTTGAGTTGAAAAGACTGACTAAAATTTTATTTACACTTTTTATCCTGCTTGTAAACAGATATATTGAGCTAATTGCTAAGGAAAAAAGAATGATATTTGGTTTGCATACCCGCGTTTGCAATTTTAAATTTTATTTCCTTTATAAAAATTTTAAAGTAATGCTCTTAAAGCTCGACACCGCGATAGCTAAATATATCTGCTGATTCAAAACTTTTACCTAATGTTTAGACCTAAACGTACGTTGCTCTGTAACGATTAAGTTAACTTGAGTTATCACACTGATTTTAAAAAACGGGTAAAAATAATTACGCTATCGTTGTCTATGAGGTAAATCTAATTACGTTAACGGCATCTATGAGGTAAATCTAATCTAAATGCATACTTTTTTTCGAAAAGCCTGGATGTAACTAATAAAATGTGCAAGACTCAAAATTCTAAGTATTCAAAGTAAAGAAATGCTAAGATTGCAGTGTAAAAATAACAGTCAATGTGTATTGAAAAATAAAAAGGATGCTGTGCTACGAATTGTTTTTGAAAAAGAAAACTTTAAAAATAAAACTTGTCCCTCTGCGAATTAATTTCGATTGAGAAAAATTCCATTTGAGAAAAACACGATTCTAAAATCCATAAAGAATTAAAAATATAACTCAAAGGAAACGTTCCAAACGTTTTCGGGAGACTTTAATTTGAACGTTATCATTTTTATGTGTGAATAATTTTCCTTTCCATAATTTTTTTATTTGATTCAATATGATTCTAATTACATATTCGTATCTAGTACGCGAATTTTTAACTTAATGGCTTGTTTTATTCACTAAATCGTAAATGGCATATATCACTCAGGATTCTCATTATTGTTAGGGATATATGAAGGTAAAATGACGTGTCATGAATTATTGTTGATATTAGTAGAATTTTTAATATTCTTATTCTACATGCTTGCATTTGTTTTTTATCCACTCACTGCCCCTTATTCAACTCATACACATATTCAGTGCACTGTGTGAAAATGCCAAAAACACTTGTCTTTGTTTAAAGGTATATTAGTTTTATTTCTCAAAAATGGTATTTGGAATATTTTTATACTTTTAAAAAATTAATTTCAGACATTCTAAAGGATAACTTTAAATACCAAAAATATTTTCCAAGGTTTATATATTACTTATCATTTCTGTAAATTGTCGGGTGTTTTCAGCTAGGAGAAATGCTGGAAATATTTAAAGATTATCCTGATGAAGTTGATTTGTTTTTACATTAGGGAACATACAGTATCTACACTGTAATTAGAGCATCAGTGCTGCTTCAGTCAAACTAATCCCATATTAATTATTTTTGAGCCAATGAACGATATTTAGTCTTACAAAAATCTTATTTATTTCGTACTTTTCATCATGTAAATATTTTCTTTTAAAATTTTTACAGCAAAATTTGAAAAAGAGCACACTCAAAATTCACTCATTTTTATCACTTATTCTCTGTTTTGGCGGTGATTTGTACTCAGAGGGCGCTACGCACAAAGAGTTAGTTGAGTTATAGAACGTAAATCGAGCGGACACGCCAACATTTCGGGCGTATTACCGCTAATTGATATAATTACATCGTATCTGCCAGGTCGCAGAAAACTAGTATGATGTATTAATTTATATGCCAGGGGGCATAAAGTTTGTAAACATGCCAGATGGTATACGGATTGTAAATAAATTGTAAATATATTGCTCGAGCTATATGGCGAGAAAAGAAGAGAATCCTTTGTTGCTCTGGTTATCATCCGTTACCTTGGTGATCATTGCGTTGCCTTGGCGATCTTTTAGTTTTCACTGTTCTTTCATTATTCAATAAATAATTTTCATGAATACAGTCCGCTTGAAATTTTGCTTATTAACAGTGCTTTTAACACTTACATACAATACATTGTACAGTAAAATATCTTGGTCATTAAATAAAGGAACACCCAACAAAAGGCTTCTGATCATTTGGATACATACATTTTTTTTCCGGTGACGTCGTACTTAATAACGAAAAGATGCATGTAAGGTTGAATCTAGAAATTCTAGTGAGGGAAATGTATCTGCAAAGTTGAAAACTTCTGAAGTGAATACTATAAAATTGCCGAAACTAACGATTACAAAATATTTCGGTGCTCCTTGTTCTTGGCTTGGATTCTGGAATCAGTATTGTAATTCCATTTACCAAAACGAAAGTCTCAGTTCGGTTGGCAAGTTTTGTTATTTAAAATCGGTATTGGTGGATTATCATCCATTAGTGAAAACTATTCGGTGGCTGTTGATATACTAAGAAACCGTTTCGGCAGAGACGACCTGCTAATTAATGCACATATGAATAAATGGTTGAGTTTAGAACCTGTAAAATGTACCGGAAATACGGCTGCCTTGAGGAAGCTTAATGACAATATAGAAATACAAATAAGAAATTTAAATTCTTTAAATGTTACTAGTGGTTCTTATGGACATTTATTATACCCTATTTTGTTAAAGTTAATACCTAAGAATTTAACTTTAGAATTCACTAGGAAAAGAAGTGATAAACAAAATTTAGATGTTAATGAAATACTAATGTTC
>KK113781.1:949463-974278 GCA_000611955.2 Stegodyphus mimosarum
TAGCGCATATTAAGAATTTTGACGTAAATGAGCCATCTGTACAAAACGAAAGTAGTCATCAAGGTTATCAAAATAAATCTTACATGCATTCTGAACGAAATAATTACTATACGAATAAGCGAGGGGCTTCAGTATTAACTAGTCAAAGCGAAACTCCCTGTAAATACTGGCCAAAATCACATTTTAATCAAAACCGAAAGTTCTCTACCCTCCCTAAGAAAGAGAATCAAAATGCCTGTATTTTTTTGTTTATCTGCTTGTTAATGAATCATGATTGCCCACTTGATTTAAAGGCTCGCCGAAAGGCATTAATGGATCGAGGTTTATGTTTTATCTGCTTTTCAAAAGGGCATCCAAGGCGTTTCTGTGCTCTTAAAGATGAAAATTGCATACTGCGCAATGTCCAGGGTCTACACAATTCACTAATATGCGACGCCGCGTAGAAAGATTTCAAGGCGGATACCTCCAATCAGACAAAACAAACGCCAATTTCTGAAGCTCTCTTTCGCTCTTATGTAATGAAAATAATAACAAAATTAAATATCAGACTTCCGTTCTTTTAGAGACGTTTTCGGCGACAGTGAGGTGCCAAGGGGGGAGCGAAATGATATTACGCTGTATGGTAAATTCAGGGTCAACAAAATCATTCGTCTTACGAGAAGTGGTTGATTCACTGGGGTTGAAAATTATTAATAAGGAAACGCTTATTATTTTCACATTTGGATGTAAAGATGCACAAGAGCGCTTGTATGATATCGTAGAAATAGTATTGCAAAATGTAAACAATCCCAATAAAAGGATAAAAATTAACGCAATAGTCATTGATTCTATAACACTGGGGCAAGTAAAATTTCCCTCTCGGTGGATACAATAGATGGAGTTTAGAATTATCAGATATTGGTACGAGTAATGAAATTCAAGTATTAATAGGTTCGGATTATATTTGGGAAATTTTAGGAGAACGAAACGTGAGGATTTGTAAAAAATTAGTAGTAACAGAAAGCACTTTCGGTTTCGTAATTCAAGGCAAGGACGAAGGATCAAATTGTAAGGAGGCAAGAGTTAATCATATAGCCGTTGTAAATCAGAACTTAGGTTACGAAAGAGTTAAAAAATTGTGGGAATTTGAAACAATGGGGATAAGTTCGGATAAAGAAATATCTCAATCAGACAGAGAAATTTTAGAGTCATTTGAACGAAATACAACTTATGAGAATAAAAGGTATGAGACTCGATTATTGTGGAAAGATGATGTTGAAGGTTTAAATAATAATTACGAAACTGCGAAACAGTGTTTGCTATTTTTAAATAATAAGTTTCAGAAAAATAGAGAGCTGTATCTAAAAATATAGCGAGATAATTAATGAACATTTGAGAGATGGTATAGTGGAATGAGCAGATACGAATGGTAATTTGAAAACGGGGTATTACATGCCTCACCATGCGGTAGTTCGAGAACAGAAAGATTCTACAAAAGTTAGAATAGTTTCTAACGCTTCTTCTAAAAGTAAGGGAAATTTATCACTTAACGATTATTTGGAAAGTGGACCTAATTTAAATTTCGACTTACTAAAGATTATCATTAAATTCAGGGTACAACAAATCGCGTTTTGCGCCAACGTCCAGAGCGCATTTTAGGGGTAGGCATAACTAAAAAAGATAGGGATTTTTTAAAATTTTTCTGGATAAAAGGAGAAGAGTCAAATCTCGATCACAGTAATCCCAACTTGCAAGTTCTCCAGCACAATCGAGTCCCTTTCGGGGTCAAGTGCTCGCCTTATTTATTAACAGCTACTATAAGACTGCATTTAAAAAAGTATGCAGATGCTTACGAAGAGGCATGCAGTATGTTAAAAGAGCTTTACGTGGATGATTTAATTTCTGGGACAGTTAATGTAGCAAAGGCCTTACATTTAAACAAGGACATGATTTTCATTCTTAGCGAGGCCAGCATGAATTTACGTAGATGGGTTTCAAACTCACCTGAGCTGAATGAATCATGGAAATTTAATGAAGTTAACTGTCATGAGACATCTGAAGACCCTTTGATATCATTGAAAGTTTTAGGTCTTATCTGGGACAATGTCAATGATAATTTGAAAATAGATGTATCTCAGTTTCAGAAGTTACAAAATCTTAAAGTAACTAAACGCGTCATTTTAGCAGTCTGTGGTTTGCTGTTTGATCCATTAGGGATCATGAATCCATTTACGGTTCGAATTAAACTCTTAATGCAAACTATGCGGGAAAAGGGTATTCAATGGGACGAGAGTGTTCCCCTTGATACTGAATTCATGTTTCAGGAATGGTTAAAAAAAGTTGAAAAAATAAAGTTTTTCGAAATTCCCAGACAAAAAAAAGTTGAAAAAATAAAGTTTTTCGAAATTCCCAGACAGTACTTCAATAATATGCGTTGGAAGTTTTTAGAAGTTCAAATATTTTCTGATGCCAGTCCCAAGTGTTATGACGCTGTAGCATATTTTAGATTTGAGAGGAAAAATAATTGTAAAACAAGTTTCAAAATGTCAAAATCCCGTGTTTAACTCCATTAAAAAGGGTAACACTCTCTAGGCTTGAACTTCTGGGAACATTAATATCTGCAAGATTAGGTTCGTATTTGCAATCGATATTTCCGCAGTTGGATAAGGGAAATATATTTTACTGAACTGATTCCCAAATTTGCATTCACTGGATCAAGAGACCTGCAAATGAGTGGAAACAATTTGTTCGAAATCATGTGATAGAAATCAAGGAGAAAACTAATTTTAACAACTGGTATTTTTGCAGTGAGAAAACCAACCCTGCTGATAAACTCAACGGGGGAATGAATGCTGAAGCTCTAATTAATGATAGTGTTTGGTTTTCTAGGCCACCTTGGCTTTCAGAGGTAGATATTCGATGTCACACAACCGAAATGAATACCGGAGCTGACATTCAAAACGTTAGTGAAGAACGAAAATGTGTGACTTTGAAAACACTTGCGGAATCTATAGAACCGTTACTAAATCTTGAATTGTACGGGACTTTTAACAAAGTTCTGGGAATAATGGCATACGTTCTGCGCTTTGTGAACAATTGCAATTCCGCACATGAATGGAAATCTGATGTGCTTACAGCTTGTGAATTTAGGAAGGCTTCAGAGTTTATTATAAGAAATGTTCAACTTAATGGATTTTCAGAAGAAATCGAGGCTTTAAAGTCAGGACAAACGATTAAAACTAAAAGCAAAATCATTTCACTTAATCCATTTCTAGATGAAAACGAAATTTTAAGAGTAGGGGCTAGATTGAGAAACGCAGAAATTACCAGAGAAAGTAAACATCCCATTATATTGCCAAATAATAATCACTTTACTAAATTAGTAATACAACATTATAACCAAAACCATTTACATGGATGACTGCACTTATTGCTATCCCAATACGACAGAAATACTGGATAATAAGTGCAAGGAATGAAATTAAAAAATGTATATAGAAATGCATAAAATGTTGCAGAGTACGAGCAGCAACATCTACACAGTTAATGGGAGAACTACCTGCAAGTAGAGTGATTCCAAGTAGAACCTTTTCAAAGGTTGCTGTTGATTATTTCGGCCCATTTGCTGTGAAAATGAAAAAGGAAAGAGGCATAAAACTAATTAAATATTATGCTTGTATTTTCATTTGCTTAGCTACAAAGGCTATCCATTTAGAGATTGTCAGCAACTTATCTAGTAAAGCATTCTTAGCTGCTCTAAAACGATTTGCTTCGAGGAGAGGAAAACCTCAAGAAATAGCGATTGTGGAAGCAATTTTATAGGTTCAAATAAAATCCTCAAGGAAGCAGTTTCATCTATCCACTCAAACTCAGAATTTCAAAGGTGGTTGTCGAATGAAAACATAAAGCGGATATTCAACCCGCCAGCTGCTCCACATCATGGAGGTATATGGGAGGCAGCCGTAAGATCTATGAAGCTGCATCTAAAGAAATGTGTTGGAACTCAAATTTTGACTTATGAAGAGTTCCTAACTCTAATTACACAAATAGAAGCATATTTAAATTCGAGACCAATACCATCGGTCTCCAGTGATCCCAATGATTTGACAGCTCTCACTCGTGGACACTTTATTATAGGGACTCCTTTAACAGCTATTCCAGAGCAAGACTTAACTGAAAGCGAGTGTCTCCATTGCAGAGATGGCAACTAACACAGGAGATGTTCCAAGGGTTTTGGAAGCGGTGGTCTAAAGAGTACCTGTGCCAACTACAGCAGCGCAGCAAATGGAGACAACCTAGCAGAAATATTCGTCTAAATGACTTGGTTCTAATTAAAGAAGATAACATGCCTTCATTACGTTGGAAAGTCAGGGAAGTAATAGAAGTGTTTCCTGGGAAAGACAATAATATCCGAGTGGTAAGACTAAAAACTGTGCACGGGGACATTAAACGTCCTATTACCAAACTGTGTCTTTTACCAGTTAATCAAGAAGATTATTAACTTTTAAATGCTAAATTTATATTCAGTATTGTTACGTGCTTACGGGTTCGTTGTATATTGAATGCACAAGTCGTTAAAAGGTTAACAAAAATTTATTATTTCCACAAGAAATAAATTAAAATGCTGAAATATTTCTTCACAGATATTCGCACAATATCACAATATCTCAAACGTTTAGCAAAACCTCAGTTCAAAACAGATAAAATAATCCTATCTCACAGCGAAATCGCTACAATCAATAACAGCATTAAGTAAACAAACAGCAATTCGCTTTTTACAGCTACAACTGCAACAGCAACAACAACAACTGAGATGAGGTGTTTCAACTCGGCTTTTATAAGCTTTTTAAATGTCAGTAGAACAATCACGACTTTTCTAGATTTTTCTGGATGGCAACAATAATTACGAGATATTTATTTATTAAGCATTAAATGCACGCGCTCTTTTATTTTTATTGTTATTTTTTTCCGACGTAACTTTCTCTTCAAAAATCGTCTGCGTTGCACGGGGAAATAAAAAGGAATTTTAATTACAATTCTAAATAAATAGCCAAATAAATGTGAAATTCGTAACATTGCCCCATGTTACTATTATTATTTATATTACTTGTTGTACTAATATTTTATTTGTTTGTTTAAGTTTAACCATTATAGTTAATTGTTCAATGTAGTAAGCTATCAGATGTTTAGATGTTTTGCTAGACGATTGTTAAGTGTGCTATGTAATTTTGTACTCTTGAAGATTTTTGTATGTTTTCAATTTCTATATTCTATATTTACTTCTTTGCAAACAATGAAGATTATATTGAGATGAATGTGATTCATCGGGGGGGGGAGGATGTTCTGGCGGTGATTGCGGTGATTTGTACCCAGAGGGCGCACCGCATAAAGAGTTAGTTGCGTTATAGAACGTAAAGGGAGCGGACACGCCAATATTTCGGGCGTATTACCGCTAATTGATATAATTACATCGTATCTGCCAGATGGCAGAAAACTAGTATGATGTATTAATTTATATGCCAGAGAGCATAAAGCTTGTAAACATGTCACGTGGTATATGGATTGTAAATAAATTGTAAATATATTGCTCGAGCTATACGGCGAGAAAAGAAGAGGATCCTTCATTGCTTTGGTTATCATCAATTACCTTCGTGATCATGCGTTGCCTTGGTGATCTTCTTTCAGTTTTCACTGTTCTTTCATTATTCAATAAATAATTTTCACGAATACAGTCCGCTTGAAATTTTGTTTATTTACAGTGCTTTTAACACTTACATACAATACATTGTACAGTAAAATATCTTAGTCATTAAATAAAGGAATATGCAACAACAAGCTTCTGATTTATTTGGATACGTACACTCCCTTTTTATAAGGAGCTTAGCTTTGTATTTTTGACATCCTATTTTAAAACGACAATTTTTGACTGACAAATATATCAAGACTATTTTCTCAAGAAGAATACCTGGAAATACGAAGAAAATACAATTATTAAAACAAAATTCTCAAGGATTTATTTCTCAGACATGTGTGTGCTTTAAGCAAGCTTTAAGTAAGAATGCTTGACACACTTGCCAGTATGCGGGAAACTATGTGCAAAATACTCAATATCTATTATTCAGAATACAGACACTAAAAACTATTAAATGTTACTAATTCTGTTTTGAAATATACGCAAAACATAAGTACAAATCCTCGAACGCTAAAATTAAGTTAAGACAGTAAGGATCGAAAACGCTGAAACAACGTTGTATTTGGCGTACATTTATCAAAACACTCAATCGATTTCAAGGGCAGCTACAGGTCCCTCCTCATCAGGAGAACGAAATTTCTAGAAAGGGGAAGCGACCTCAGTAACGGCTTTTTATAACCTCGGGTAGTACCATGCGCGAGGAGGCAACGCCATCTATTGTCAAAAATAATAACCAAGAATTATAAGTACAGTAAGAATGTTTACCTACAGGTCACATAACGTGCAGAGAAAACATTTACAGGAATGATGGTAATGGTGGTTATAAGAAAACAGCCGGCAATTGATTTTAATTATTATTGTTTATATGTTTAAAATACAAAAGAAATTAAATGTTCATTATATTAAGAAAAGGATTTACAGATTAGAGGGTGTTGTAATTAAAAATAACAGGATTATTAAACAACATGAATGGTTTACATAAATTAAAACATGAATGTGCAAAAATATTAAAACATTCAAGCAGAGAGTAGACAGATATGCAAAGGAAAACATTAATAACGAATAACCTACTACTGAGAAAGGCACTTACAAGTAATACAGATAACCCCCCAAAAATACAATAATAATAACTAGCAGGCCTGACAAGAGTATTGAAAATGCAGTTAAGTCAGTACTGTAAAGTTCACTTCATACTTAGATGTATAGACTTGTGCAAAAGTTACACAAAATGATGTTACACCAATATAAAGCACAGATGTGAGTAAATACAAGCATATTAACATTGAGAATAACTTATATTAAGTTGTTGTCACTAAATATACTAAAGATTTGTAGAACTACAAGGAGAGCCCAATGGAGACTAAGTTGAGAAAAAAACGAAGCAATACTGTTGTTTAGGAAAATAACTGCAGTAACTGAAATTAGATGGTGCCAGGAGCAACCAGATTAGGTGAGGGCAGGAGATTTGTCTTTGCAAGTGGACGTTTTGTTGTTTCTTACCCTTGCAGTCCAGTCGGCCATGGCGGATATCTCTGCTAAGTGCAGGGCGTAAACAAATGAAGCGGAGGCAGGGTAACAATTACTACCATTTGCCTCAAAAACACAATACACAGGGGAAACTATTGAACTTAAAACGGCCTAGCTTTAGTGGACCGTTTCTTATGATTGATAATAAAGTTTCCTGAACAAAAGCACTTGTGGGCGATGCACGGAACTGTGAACGTAGTGGCTGCAAATCACAGATATATATAGAAGAAATATTGAGGCTAAATTCGAAATAATTTTCTCACGTACACAAATCCAGTATCCACAAGAAGCACATTAAACATGCACAGAATATGTCAATATGTATAAATTTCAATGCGAAAACATAGAATATGCATGAAATATTTTTAAATCTAAGAGCGCTGAAAACGACCTTGCGAATCTGACCAAAGTAGGGAGGAGAGCTGCCAATAAAATATTGAGCCAGCTTCAAAGGTCTGTGACAACATTACCGATTTCATTAAAAGTGATGTCTCCGACTACATTTACGACTTTTTTAGGACTTTGTCGTAATACTTATTTCAGACGGGTGATAACTCGCTTGTTAGTCTAATGGGGTCATAAGGCCCTTTGATTTAATTTCTACACAACTAGGGCTTTATTATGTTTTAAAATGTTATCAGTGATACTGTAAACATTTAATTTGGCCTATTGATTTCTGTAGTTTTTGTTCTTTTTCTTTTAATTTCTTGAAAATTTTTTAATATGAAATCATTGTTACTTAAAGTTTTACATTCTTTTTTTAAGCATAAAGAGAAATTTATACGCTGGAATTTCTATAATCAAAACTGTGTTCCTTAAAAAAATGCTGCATCAAAAATTCCCAAATCTTTACTTTCATTTTATTGTATGAGAAACTAAAAATAAAGTTATTATTATGATCGTACTGATTTTATCTAGCAGGGACTCAAATTTGGCCTTTAATTTCCATCAGCATTATCCTAGACGGAGATATGGTGAAAATGTGATATTAGTTTGACTATTGTTATTAAGCGTTAATAGAATATCAATTATTTTATATGAAGGGGGAATATTTTTTTGGTAAAATTAATATCTGGAATTTACTAGCATATAAAATGTGATCATACGAATTTAATAATTAGAACATCAATTAAAGTAGGTTCAATAGCCGGTCCTAACAGAATCCACTTACTTTATTTTCCTCTAGCACTAGTTCTGCTTGGTGCCTCTGCGGTTGTTATAGTGTTTCTTTTTTATCAGATATATTTCTCATCTCAAAAGTATTTTTCTTTTTAAAGAAAATATAGATTAGATTGAACAGCATATGTGAGTGTGGTTAATTTTAGGAACAGATTAATTTAATGATGAAAATGACGGCGGATATTATATTTGTTATCCCAAGGTCAATCAGTTTTCCGCTTTTCGCAATTTTCTTTCTTTCGTAACTTACGTTGGCTTACTATTAAAAGTCAGATCGATATTCGCAATTCTATCACTTCTTTCATTTCTCTTTTTTTTCCACATTATCCATTGTTACTCTAGATAAATTCTTCACCTCGCTGATCTCTTTTTGATAGCATTTAAGTCTACTTGCTTCAGAAGTTGTTCCCATCAATATGTAAAATTTATGTCGCAAGATTACTCAGAGATAAACTAATCACGTTAAACAGTTAATGTCTAATTTTAATGACTGATCCACAATTTTATGTAACCAGTATTTTACCGCGTAGGTAAATAATAGATAAATTATCAGAGCGATAGAATTTAATTAAAAAGTTTCAACTACACTTACACAAGCGATCTTTAGGAACATTTTAAGGAAAATGTACAATATATTCCTGCGTACTGTAGCTATGTATAGCACTATTTCTGTCTACTGCAGATTAAGAGATAAAGCTTAAGATACGTAGATTTCGAATTAATAGTTCTGTAAAATTGCATGAATTTTACTCCCACAATATCAACTGATGAATCCGTAACAAAGTGAAAATTACTAAATTTGTCAGGACTGCGTGTTCGGTGCATATTCTTGGCAAACATCTTTGTGAAACTCCTTAAGTCCTGATCTTGAACAGGGAGCTGAATGCAGCTATGTTCGGTAGTAGGATACTGTTACTAAGTTGGAGAATAACTGCACTTGAAAGGGATTTAAAATCCTCTTTTATTAAATGACTATTATTTACAAGCCACTTCCCAACTCGGGAGGGATACAGAAAGTAAAAGACCACACTTGGGTCTAAAATGAACAATCAGGTAAATTTAAAACTAAAGCTAAATAGAAATTAAATTAATCTTTGTTCGATTCTATGCGCGAGGTTGGCCTCTAACTAAATGGTGCGTAGCAAGATTTACTAATACTAACGCACTTGGATTTATTGCAATAAGCAATCACGTAACAAGCACTATGGCTTAGAATTTAACTGCTAGCTGGTCAGGCGAACGTCGAATAGAATGACTGTGATCTGAGACTAAAGGCTCAAACTCAGAGGTTTCTACCACTTGCTTAAATAGAACTTGGCTCCACTTCAAATTAGCATAAAGCTGAAAACGCGCGCTTCTTCTAACGGGAAGTTGAAACATGAGAAGAGATAGAAAGATTTAAATTAAAATAAAACTTTGTTAATTTAACTAAACCCTTACATACTTCCCGCCAGAATTGCGAACGTTGAACTACTGTGGTCCAAACGGACCATGTTGAAACTTGCAATTCTAAACAAATAGTCAAATTTTAACTCTTCTAAACTTAGGCCAACCCTTACAAAACAATATCTGTTGGCGAAACATATTTACAGACGAAACTTGCTTTGTACATAACTCTTCATCTGTTTTTTGTTTAATTTTTTTCATTTAAGTCTTACTCCTTCCAGCAAACTCTGGAAGGAAAGGAATTTTAGTACAACATAATAACAGTAATTTCTAGGTAACATGCTTTATTTTCTTAACCGTGTAAATTCGCACACACACATTATCATTCAAGCGCCATTAAATTCTTCCCCCAATGCTCTCTCACCGGTGTTGGATGAAAAGCAAACAGCCATTGCGGGATTTTTTATTCGGGGGGGGGGGTTCAAAACTCCCACCTACGATAGACTAACATTAGTTAGAACTTGACATACGAGACCTCAAAAGACGCCCTATAATTAGCTAAACCTGAGGTTCTCACTAGCTTTATGTCTAACACTTTAAGTGTATTTGGTGGAGAGCCTATTTAACACTTGCATTCTAAATTTACTCAAACTTTAACTTTTCATGCATACAATTCGCAGTTTGCTCATCGAATGCTTCATTCACATTGGCTTTGCACCTAACGTGCATTGCTAGCATAATCTTATTTGTTACGTTTTATGAAATTTTAACAATTTCATAGCAATCATGAAATACAAATGTAGGTTAAATTTCTAAGTTTACAGCAAGTGCTTCCTATTCTTTTCTCAAAGGTACTTTTCTGAGATATCACATTACACTGAAATAATAGTCCATAGACTAAATCGTGTTCTTCCATTTTCCGACTTTTCATTCTAGAAATTTTACAAGTCTTTCGACAAAGCATAATACAAAATCATTTAGTTAACATTTTTTTTCAGCAATTCATTGCTTTTACAAAATTAATCTATTTACAATGCTTCAAAATCTACTTTAGAAACATTAAGTAATTTTTAAGTCTTCGCAGAATTTCAATTTTTAAACAAAAACATTTTGCAAGATAAGTAATTATTTATCGCCCACTTGGCGTAACACTCAACCTCGCTTGAGGTAAAATGGACCCTGGAATTTGCAGTACACTCGAAAATTAACTAAACTTTGGAATAAGAAATACTACTTATCTTGTTGTGGTCAGCCATCCTTTTCTTGGCCCAATCCTTGAAAGTTGGGCAAGTTGAAGTTTGGGCCAGTTTCCTTGCCCTTGGATGTTGGTCATTGCCAGCTTGTTGCTCATCTCGCTTTCTTTTATAATTTCGTCGCTCCATCCTGGTGTACTTGCGCTGGGGAGAAAGTTGATCTGCTGGGCGTTTGCTGGACTGGGCTCTTCGCTTCTGGGCCCTCGTTCGTCGCTGCTCCTGGTTCCTGCTGCATTCGGGACGTTGATCCTCAGCCTGCAACCGCGGCTGCTTGCTTCTCAGGCACCTCTCCGATGTTTCCGCAGTTCTCTTGGCTACTTCGGGCTTTCCTTGCCCATTCTGTTTTGATCTTTTATTACTTGCACCTGCATCGTCAGTCTTTCTTTTAAATCCACATTTTTGGTTCTTATTTCTTCTACTTTGTTGAGGGGGAGCTTTCTTTTTCTGTCTTTTTGATGCCATTGTTGCTGGTTGCTGCTGTATTCGCTGAGGTACATCTATCTTCCGTGGAAATAGGTTGCCTCGGATCCTGGAAAAAATCTTTAAATATTTCCATTTTATTACGGTTATAAAAGGGTTTAATCTGGTCAACATTCGCAGTAATTCTTTGCCCATCGTTTCTTCTTAGTATTACTACCGCTTGTGTAACTTTCTCAATGATATATGGATCTTCAAAACGCGGAAAAAATTTCCCCACCTTTTCTTCTGGGGCATTTGACACGGCGTTTTTCATTTTCAACACTTCATCTCCCACATTGTACTTGACCCCTCTTCTCTTTTGGTCATAATATAATTTTTGTTTCCTCTGGGCCATTTCTATGTTACCTATCGCTTCTCGTATCAAATTTTTAATGTCACTCATTTAAAATTCTTCTGCCCTTTCCTGGACAAAGAAAAGTTTATCTAAGGGTGTCAAAATTTTTCTTCCAAGAAACAGTTCAACGGGTGTTTTTTGTGTAGTATCGTGTTTGGCGGTCCTAACGGCAAATGTAAATTCATTTATATGGCTATCCCAGGTAGAGTGGTAATTTTAACGTAACTTCGAATGATTTTGACCACATTTCTATTAACCCGTTCCGCTATGTTTGACTGCGGACGATACGGGACCATCTTTGGATGACGTATGCCCAGTTTTGCACACATTTCCTCAGAACTATTACTAACAAACTGGGGACCATTATCGGAAGTAACTTTTAGGGGCGCCCCGTATTTTAAAATATACTTATTTAGAATTGAATCTACTACAATTTTTGCAGACGCGCGTTTTAACGGAATCAACTCTAACCATTTGCTAAAATGGTCCACTATAACTAAAAGATATCGGCTTTTGTTAACTTTACTTCTAGGATAAGGTCCCAATAAACCGCTGCCTATTCTTTGATTTGGGAATTCTGATTTAATACTATTTAGGAACCCGGCCGGGCGGAAATTAACATAATTATTTAATTGACATGTTGGGCACGACTGGACATACGCCCTAGTAAACTTTTGCAGTTCTGGAAAGAAAACTGCCTCGCGAACTCTCTGAACAGTTTTTCTTATACCTAAATGAGCCGAAATGGCACAATCATGCAACTCTTCTAATACATTCAACCTCATGCTAGCTGGGATAACCGGTCTATATTCATGATTCTCATTAGTAGCTTTCGTATAGAATAACAATTAACTGTATTTCCATTTTCATCTAAGTTAATTCTGCTTAAAGCATCTGCCACAACATTTTCTTTTCCCGGCGTATGTTTAATTATTAGATTATATTCTTGTAATTTAAGTGCCCACCTTATTAATCTGGGTGATAACTTTTTCCCAGAATAGAGTCTAGTGACCGCCGCGTGATCGGTATATACAGTTACTGGAGAACTTCCAAAGAAAACACGAAATTTATGTACTGCTGATAACACTGCGAGAGTTTCTTTTTCCGTGGCTGAATAGTTTCTCTTGATTTCATTTAATGTTCGACTAAAAAAGGCCACGGGTTGCCCATTTTGAGAAAGCACTGCCCCAATCGCAAAATCTGAAGCGTCCGCCGAAATTTCTAATCCTTTATCCCCCGCCGGAAATTTTAAGACGGGAGCTTAAGTCAATGCGTCTTTCAATTTTTGAAACGCCAAGTTGGCTTCTGCTGACCACGAAAACCTAGCTTTCTTTCTTTTCACCTTTATCAGCGGCTCAGCTATTTTGGCAAAGTCTTTAATGAAGGACCGATAGTATGAACACATCCCAAGAAACGACGATAATTTCTTCGCTGTTTTAGGAACAGGATAATTTTTAATAGCTATTATTTTTGATTGATCCGTTTCGATTCCATTTTGGAAAATTTTAAATCCTAAATAGCGTAACTCTTTTGCGGCAAATTTACATTTGGACGCATTTATCTTTAAATCAGCTTCATTTAACAATGAAAACACTTTTCTTAAATCTTGTAAGCGTTGTTCTAGATTACTACTCGTAATTATAATATCGTCTAAGTATATGAACGTACGTTTACCAAGGACCGGTCTTAAGACAATGTCCATACATTTTTGCCGGCGCGCCGGATAAACCAAAAGGCATTCTAAGAAATGCGTACGTGCCAGACTTAGTTATGAACGCGGTTTTGGGGACGTCTTCGGGTTTTACCCCAATCTGAAAATAGCCACTCGTAAGATCTAATGTGGTCATGTATTTTGTAGATGAAATATTTCGAATGATCTCTTCGATTATCGGCAAAGGATATACGGGATATTTTGTGACGGAATTTAACTTGCGATAATCTATAGCGAAACGCCACCGCTTCGGGTGCGTAATCGGCTAATCATTATTTTTCTTGCATAGAACTACTGGGCTAGCATAACTGCTAGAAATCGGCGTGATGATTTTATTCTTTAACATCTCCTTAATATGATATTCAATTATTTCTTCTTTGACTTTATCGTAGCGGTAGAGCTTTTGCCTAACTGGTTGAGCATCCCCCGTTTCAATACTATGATTTACGACCGGTGTGAAACCCGATACATCGCTAAATAAATTCGTAAAGTCACTTACCAGGCACTGGAGCTTTTCTTTTTCTTCTGCCTGTAGGTGCTGCAAGTCCAGTTGCGGGGGCTTATCATTTTTCATTTCAACTGGTTTCATGTGCAGTGTTAACTGTCCCGATTCGAAATCTAATTTCGCTTCTGCCAGTCTAAAAAAATCCACACCCAGAATAATACATGTTTGCAGGTTTCGCACAATATAAAATAAAATGTTTACCTACTCGTCGTTGATACGCACGAACAACGGTACTTTGCCAAAACAGCTACACTTCTCTCCTTGGGCCGTTATGACATCCGTGTCTCTTGCACTAAAAATTCTGTAACGGCGAAAGTGCTTCTTGAAAAATCTTTCTGAATTAAAGCTGCTTTGGGCTCCTGTATCTAAGAGAGCCGTCGCCGGTATGTTGTTAATTAGAACTTCAATCTTCGGTAAACTCAAATTTTTCACGACCACGGTGTTTAAGTTAATTGTGGAAGGATTTTGCGCTGCTTCGGACTTCTTCACCTTCCTCGAAGAAATCCATCTTAGTTTAAATTCTTCTTATTCTGGTTGCCCTCGACATCTTTGCTTGTTCTTCTGTTGAATTCCCTTCGTTCGCCGCTCGATTTAGGAGGCACATCTTTCTTCGGCCATTGCTTCGCCCTATTCTCGTAACTTTGATTTTGCTTCTGCTGGGGTCTTCGTGAACTCCACTGACTTTTTTGCTCAAATTGGCGACGTCGTTCGTTGTCTGCTGTTCTTCGGCTTTCAAATTGTACGGCTAGCTCAAATAATCTGTCTAACGTCGTTGGGTTTCTTAGCTCGATGAAATCTTGAAATTGGGGCAGTAGCCTAGGAAGTATAATTTGAATAACTTCAGGGTCCGGGCGACTTCCATACAAAAGCTTGATAACTTGAATTTTTCTCAAAATAAAATTTGACAAATCTTCTATTTTTTCTTGATAGCGGCTAAAACGTTCCGCTTCCAGTCTGGCTCGATCTCGTACTACAGGAAATGCTTTCATCAAGGAATTTTTGAAATGTATGTGGGGCTTCCCGGTTCCCCCAAGAGACTCTTTCCAATGCACTTGAACCAATTCAGCGCTTGGCCCTTCAAAGCGGTGGCGGCAAGAGTGACTTTCTGAATTTCGTGAACTGGATAAAGCATGAAATGGGAGTCTAGCTTTTCCAGGAAATTTATTACGGCTGTCTTGCCGTCAAAACTTGCCGCTGGCTTCATGGCTGCCCGCATGGTTTGTACGATGTAGCCAAATCCTTCTAGGCCAGGAGGTGTTATCTCGGGATTCTGGACAGGTACTGCAGGTATCTCAGGTTCGTCTTCTCGTCTTTTAGGCCATCCTGTTATTTTTCTTCGGGCGCCAGTGTCAGGACTGCGTGTTCGGTGCATATTCTTGGCAAACATCTTTGTGAAACTCCTTAAGTCCTGATCTTGAACAGGGAGCTGAACTCAGCTGTGTTCGGTAGTAGGATACTGTTATTAAGTTGGAGAATAACTGCACTTGAAAGGGATTTAAAATCCTCTTTTATTAAATGACTATTATTTACAAGCCACTTCCCAACTCGGGAGGGATACAGAAAGTAAAAGACCACACTTGGGTCTAAAATGAACAATCGGGTAAATTTAAAACTAAAGCTAAATAGAAATTAAATTAATCTTTGTTCGCAGAGCTATGCGCGAGGTTGGCCTCTAACTAAATGGTGCGTAGCACGATTTACTAATACTAATACACTTGGATTTATTGCAATAAGCAATCACGTAACAAGCACTATGGCTTAGAATTTAACTGCTAGCTGGTCAGGCGAACGTCGAATAGAATGACCGTGATCTGAGACTAAAAGCTCTCTCACACTGAGAGGTTTCTACCACTTGCTTAAATAGAACTTGGCTCCACTTCAAATTAGCATAAAGCTGAAAACGCGCGCTTCTTCTAACGGGAAGTTGAAACATGAAAAGAGATAGAAAGATTTAAATTAAAATAAAATTTTGTTAGTTTAACTAAAACCTTGCAAATTAAACTCAAACTAACTAGCAAAAATCTAAATAAACATAGAAATATAAGAGCTACCCAATTAAGCATTTATTTATGATCTTAATTATTAGGAAGTAATTGCGTTGTGTTTCTAATTAATTTCCGGGACCGTGCTCAGGTAAAGATCGGATAAGAGATAAATACAATACACAAGTGAAAACATGATATAAATTTAAAATTAATAACAAATTTTATTAAATCTCAAATGATAATAGTTAATTTCACATTTTTTTCTTATAAATTATCTATTATTATTATTATTATTTAATTTAAATTTTGGTTCCAAAATATAAAATAAGACATATGTATTTCCTATTCAACACAAAAGCTATTAAGGAAATTGAAGAAAGGGATAATGCACATGTATTTTTTTCCTTAGTTTAACATCAATACGAAATATAATTCCACAATACATTACACTCTTAAATAGATGGAGCTTTCAGCCTAAATTTATTGTTTCCCGAGTAAGGATGCAGAAGCAAGACGTAATTTCCCAAAATGGGACAATTAAAGTGTCTTACAGATTTGAAATCCTAAATTACTGTTTATCCTAACTTAATTACAGTCTATAAAATGTCCTGCTATCACACAAAGAGAGCAAAAAGTGACTTATCTGATTGCTGAAAATCTTGACGTGGAAAGGATCCATTATTCCTAGGCGCCACCCTGAAAACTCTTGGCTAGGCCTAAATTATGCATCACGTGGCCACTCGACATCCGTAGACAAACAGGGTAATTAAGCAGGTCCCTTTCCCTCATCGAGGTAGCTACCAATATGTCGGCTCAGGCTCAACTCGAGGTCTCGCTTGCTGTGGGCTCCCGCGTGTTATCGCAGTCCCAGGATAATAGTATTCCGAT
Source organism: Stegodyphus mimosarum (assembly GCA_000611955.2). Classification (NCBI taxonomy): domain Eukaryota; kingdom Metazoa; phylum Arthropoda; class Arachnida; order Araneae; family Eresidae; genus Stegodyphus; species Stegodyphus mimosarum. Next base: position 966,383 of record KK113781.1, read on the forward strand.
TTTCGATCTCTTGAAGTTTCGAATATGTTGTCATAGGTTGCTAATTTCTGCATAGCAGAGTATCCTAGATGTTACTAGGCATAATAGAATGCTTGGGAGAAAACAAAATTGAAGAACCGATGGGAAACTACCCGCAGCTGTTCCGCCCGAGGGCGAAGATAAGTGCCCAAAGAAATGCCAGTGAGTGCCAAAATGTGTCAGTTAAAAAGACTTGTCAATAAATAGCAAATGGTAATGAATATAGATAATTTGGAATACTAAAATATTAGAAGGGATCAATACATTACAAAAAGAAAAACATTAAATTGTTAAAAAGAAATTAAGTGAGATGCCTCAAGACGGCTAATGGTCTTCTCCTATTTTCGTTGCATTCATAATCGTAGTTTAAGATAGGAATAGTATTATTTCTTACGTTGGGAATATTTCTGTAGAAATTTTCAGCCAATTTGGCTATTAATGTTTGGATTTCTGGAATTTTGAGCTCGCGGTGAATGGCCGAGTTACGAATGTACCATCAGCAATTCACCGCTTGCCTGAGAATGATATTCTGTAAAACTTGTAGCTTTTGAATATTGGAATGGTAGGCGTAACCCCAGACAGGACAAGCGTATGTGAGTATGGGCCGCAAAAGGGTTGTATAAATGAGTATCTTATTAATTCACCGCTTGCCTGAGAATGATATTCTATAAAACTTGTAGCTTTTGAATATTGGAATGGTAGGCGTAACCCCAGACAGGACAGGCGTATGTGAGTATGGGCCGCAAAAGGGTTGTATAAATGAGTATCTTATTATCAGTAGAAAGAACACTATTCCGAGCAATTAAGGGATATAGTGTACGTTTACGATCTCGGAATTTGGCTAATAACTGTGTAATGTGTGGGGACCATGTGAGAGTTTTGTCTAAAACAACTTAAAACAACGCCAAGGTATCGAGCCTGCTTAGTCCACGGGATACGTATATCATTCATATAGATATGCAGATCTTCATCATATCTTTTCCTCCTGGTGAATAACACTGCATCTGACTTCTCAACATTGATAACGATCTTCCATTTAAACAGCCAGGACTCTAGTGCGTGGATGTGGTCTTGGAGTGATTGTATGACTGAGCCATGAGATGCATTTTTGGAGAGAATTGCCGTGTCATCGGCGTACATAGCCAGGGGGTGTGTGGGATATCGTTCGTAAATATGTTATAGAGTATGGGCCCAAGGAGGGACCCCTGGGGGACTCCTGCCTTGATGGCCCTTGGTGTAGAGAGTGATTTGTTTATACGAACGACAAAGTGTCTTCCCTTTAAATAGGAGTGTATGGTTGTGATGAGGTACTCCGGGAAACCCAGAGAGATGAACTTGTATATGAGGCCCTAGAGCCAGACACGATCGAAGGCTTTGGCTACATCAAGAAATATGGCACCAGTGAATTGCTTCTCTTGCAATCCTTGAGATATGTATTCCGTCACCCGGTATAACTGATGAACCGTCGAATGTTTCTTTCGGAATCCATACTGCACAGGGACCAGTAAATTACGCTCTTCAGCATATTGAAGAATTCTACGTAGCAAAATAAATTCCGCTACCTTACTAACACTTGAGAGTAGACTGATTGGCGTGTACGAGGATGGATCCGAAGGAGTTTTCCCCGGCTTAAGTATTGGCGAGATGACGGCGTTTTTCCAAGTCGCAGGGAAGTATCCCAGACGAAGAATGGCATTGATGATGTTGACCAATTTCAGCAACATGAGGATACCCATATTTTTGAGCATTTTATTGGTGATATTATCCAGTCCGGGGCTTTTTTTGACTTCGGGGTTTTCGATGTAGCCATATACCTCTGACGGCCTGACATACCAATATGTCAGACATCCTGAATTAACGGGCAATTCCACAGAGCAATCGATGTAAGTCAGCTACAATATCTAGAGGCTACTCTGTCGAGGATTGAATGCTTGGGAATACAGTCCGTACGTAAGTCGTCGGGGTAATACAGACCCATACCTTCCCCAATGTGTGTCTACTCCGGCCTACTGCAAGAAAAAATAAACTCCAGTCTTAACGGCTAGACGTTCCAGGAAAAATAGTAGTTCATCAGGGAGAAGAACAAAACTTCTAGCAGGTCTCCAAAGGGTCTCAATACCCAGACACGGCCAAGTAGTCCACCGTTCCCAGTCGCCGAATAATCGTTAACTGCTGACAAAGAGTTTAACGTAGCCGAGCCGAAACCAGCTACGAACAGTCCAGCCAAAATCTCTAGATGCTTCATTAATTCCAACGACAACCAAGCAAATACAGTTCTCCGAACTGCCAGTGGTCCTACCGACAGAGAGCATAATTTGTCCCGTCTTAACAACTGAAGGAGGAAACCACTTCATCCGAAGCAAGCACAGCATAAAGTGACCCGTACTCAAAATTCTCCTTCACTTCAGAAAAAAATCAGGCTACCACAAAACTAGATTTTTGCCGCCTCATTAGAGAACAAATTTCCGCTTTTTCACCCAAAAGACAAAACAGCCCACTTGCGCAAGAGCAACTATTCAAAACCCGGAGCCAAACTATACACTTGGATAGCCAAAGCAGTGACCTTTCCTCGTAGATAAAACGTTACCCCCCCCCTAAATTCATCACGTACCCACTTTATTCAAGGCAACCGGAACAAAGCAATTTCCTTCTAGAATGTTCTAAGAAAGTGAGTCAGACCCTGAAAAGGATGACACAGCGAAATTCGCCACTCTCCTGAATCCTTTCACAAAGAAACGAAGCCAAAGAATATGCATTGTTAAGAAGGAAAACTTCTCCGCAGCAGGAGTGGCTTCGTCCCAACGCAGAGGGAAACCGCTGCGCATGCGCAAAATATCTGTCACCAAAGCACCAAAGCTTGAAGCCGGCCTCGAAGATCGAAGGTCAGTTTATCAAAATTTCATAAACCGAATATCGTTTTAAATTTCTTTAAACTCTAAAGGGATAGAAAATATTTTTTTGCGCAAGCGAATTAATTAATGGATTAGTTATTTTGAGCAAAAGAGTAAGAAAATCCAATTTTAATTTATCGCGAAATGTCAAAAAAGAAATGTTTTGTCAAAGAACGTTTGTTCTTAACACACGTTCTTCAATTTCCTGTACACATCGCGGAGGGAGAAATTCTCGCCACCAGGTTCCGTCGCCAAATCCCTTGGCGAATTTTAACTCCGCTAATACGTCTATAGAGGTTAGGTTAGGTTAGGTTAGGTTATTCAGTTATGGCAAAGCACACGAGGGCTATCTGCCTAAAGGGAGGGATGCCTTCGTGGAGGACTTTCTAAGGGAAACTGGCTCGTATACACGTTACACATGGGGAAAACCACGAAAACGCCCATGCAGCTAGCCCGTTCGCGGGATTCGAACCTCGGACCGAACTACCAGTGTTCAGCGTCTTTACCGCTCGGCCGCTAATACGTCTATAGAACCTTTCTTTCTTTATATAGACTTTCTTTGACGAAGCTTTCTTGGTTAAGTTTAAATAAAAGAAAAAGATATCATTGAAGCATTGGCTTTTTCAAAATATAAGAATTTACCTAACAAAATATTATAACATTAAATCACTAATTCACGGAATTAAATAAAAAATATTCTGGTTTTATCTAAAGAATAATTAACTTTATTTTGTTTTTCAACTGAAAATGCGAACAATTATCAACATAACATCCCTTCCCCGTACGGATTGAAAACTTTGTTTAACCACAAACAAATGCTTCAAGAAACCATGACCAACACTTTGAGATAAAAAAAGGTCTACGTATAATACCAGTACATAATAAAATCGTTGACAGTGAGGTCAATGACACATTAAATCTCAAACCCAAAATGTGCATTAAAAGTAAACAAAATTAATTAAAACAGTTGTTAATTAAAGTACTCATGACATAAACATATCAAAATTTAATAAAATGCATCAATCAAATCACTTAATTAATCAAACCTAGAAGTATTCAAATACATATAAGATCTGACGAAAATCAAAAGAACAAATACACACAAAAAAAAAAGTTTAAGATCATGAACTCAAACAATTTGATGACAAAATTTTCACAGTTCATTAACACCTACATTAGTACTTGCGTTTCCTGTCTCTCCATTGTAAGTAGTTCTAAATATTTATTAGTCCAAAGGGGCTTTGTCCCTGAAGGACTATTGTTTTCGTTTTGCGATTTTGCGTTGGAAGCATTAAAAGTCTCAATCATTTTTCAAACTGTTGCCACCAAATCTTGCAGCCCTGTATTATATTTAAAGAAATTAAATAATGAAGAATCTGCATAAATAAATGTATATTTCTCCAAATGTGATAAAACAACGGTACCTAGAGCCATCCAATTTTGAATAACATACGTTTCCACCCGAATATGTGCATCTGGAAGCCCGAATTCGGAATTTGTTTTATTATCTATTTCATATTTTGTAAAACTTGAGAGAATTTTTGATGAACAAACTCAAACGGTTTAAAGGCGAGCAATGGCAACACTCTACGGGAAAAAACCCTTTTTATCTCAAGTGCGCGGAACTGTGTATCGGAAATTCTAAACGTAGATTCATTTTAAAATTATTTTGCAATATTGCTCTTGAACTGAATTTTATGGTTTAAGTGCGAAGAACATGTTATTTAATAAATAAAGGTAACACACAAAATGTTAAAAAAAAAACACCTCTTTGGACGTAATTTGAAATCTGAAACATTTCATATTTTTTTTAATATTTTAATTAAATTGAAAAAAATAGAGCATTTTCTTTATTACTTTTTCTTCTTTAGTCCAAAGGGGCAACTTGCCCAGAAGGACTATTAATTTCGTTTTCGCATTTTGCGTTGGTTCATTAAAGCGTTGCTTATTTTTTTTCAGTCCATGTTGTGTATACAGTTTCGCTTTACATCGAACATTCAAACTATTGTTACAACTGATGCTGAGCACAAACAGGAATACATTAACTAGTAAGGAGTTGTCAATGCAAGCAGGGAAAAACACTTTTGGTTTGAAGCCATACTGTTCTATTTGTCCCCGTGCTTCCCCAACACCGTCTTGAAAGATAAGGCCTGAGCACGAGAGGGAAAATGGTCAGTGACGTCACGATCAGAAGACCGACGTGATGACTGTGAAGCAGGGGAAAGTATTTCCCAGAAGTTCAAACGAATAATACTCCAGCAATGAAACTATAATTAGTGCGTTTTTACTACTCTCTCTGTAAATTCGCATTCTGCCTTGTGATTAGATCTTAATTTTTAATTAAAATTTCAGAAACCTTATGGAAAATTAATTTGTCCTCCTTGAACAATTGCATCTAAAGCAATGTGTGACTAATTACAATGAAATAAATTGTAAGAATCACGGAGTACATTATACTCCGTGGTAAGAATAAATGTTAAACAATAATTTGAATCAAAGATAAGGCACTTTACTATGAGAAATAATCATCAAAATTGTACAGAATGTTTATTTCCTTTATGAGATATATTTTTCATTCATACATTTCGTGAAGATGCGCGAAAGAATTTTATCGCCGAAACTTAAAATCAAACAGAAAAATTTTTAAGTTCATTAAATGTAAAAATGTTTTGAACAGGAAATATGTTAAAAAAGTCTGTTGTAAATTTAGACTTTTAATTGAAGATGATTGAAGGAAGAATTAATGAAACTCTTATCAAATCATAAAACTCAACTAAGAAACAAAATAAACTTCGTACTAGAAAGGATTTGTACACAAAAAATGAAGAAATAAAATTTGACAGTGTATATTAATTAGCACAAGACATAAAAATGTGTTCTAAATTGCATATAGATATTATTTTTATTATCTTACTTTTGCAAATAAATCTTTCTTTTTATGTAAATTAGATTTAAAATTTCTATGAATTTCAACAGGCTGGTTTATTTAACAGAAAACTAATGGTATGTGTTTTTAAACAGTTTTTATTCGGCGGAAGTTTCGGCAAAACTTTACATTAAAATCATGCATCATGTTTATTATATTTATACATGTTTATTATATTTGTGGCTATCCACTTAAAATTCATAGCTATACTTCTTGAAGATCGTTAAGAGTATTTACTATGCTGGGCATAATCAAGGATTTTACATGCCGAAAGGACATTATTCAGCAACATTTTTTGATGACTTGTTTGAAATACATTATCAGAATAGGTATGAATTTAAACTTTCATTTGTTTTCATATATTTCATGGAAAAACTTTTGCGTGTGTGTGAATTTTTATTTTATTCTTGTTTGGTTTTTAATATTCTTTATTTCTCGTACACTTTATACCTCCTGCTAAAAATGCCCCGAAGAAACCCATAAAATTTTTTACGGGGAATTGGCCTACGGGTACCAGTACAGTTCTGCGGGTACCCGTAGGCCAAATCCCCGTACAAACCCATAGAAGGAAACCCGTACAGCTGTATGGGTACCCGCAGGCCAAATCCCCGTATAAACCCATAGAAGGAAACCCATACAGCTGTACGGGTACCCATAGGCCAAATCCCCGTAAAAACCCATACAACTGTACGGGTACCCATAGGCCAAATCCCCGTAAAAACCCATACAACTGTACAGGTACCAGTAGGCCAAAGCACTATAAAAAGAAACCTGTAGAACATACGTGTACTTAAACAAAATCCCTGTAAAAAACCATATCCAGAAACCAGAATTTTATGCGTATCCACAGGCCAAATCTCCATTCAAAAATGGATATTTCGTAGGTCTATTCCAGATAAAAACCAGTACACAAAAACTCAAACCTATGTGGATATCCATAGGCCAAATATCTATAAAAGCCAGTACACAAAAATCTACAGACTAATACAGGTACCCCATTGGGAAAATCACTGCACAAAACAGTAGACGAAAACCCATAAACAAAACCAATAGAATTATACCATAGTGCAGCATCCATATATAGAACGGGTATCCATATGCAGAATCCCTATAAAAAACAATATACAAAAATAGAACTGTAGATCAAATTTCCATAAAAACTAATAATTATAAGCATAAACTAGCAATACACAATTAGCAGTGATAAAATGTACAGACCTAAATAGGGAGGAGGAACACAGAGTAATTTTAAATAAAATTCAATATAAAGAAACTTAAAAATTTTTTATAAATATCTAGAAGCCTACAAGCCCCTGTCCTTCTCTATGTATATCAGTACCTATAAACATATAACAAAATATTTATATAAATTCTCTTTACAAAATTTTAAACTTCCTTTAGATAATTTTGAAAATAATAGAAAGATAATCAAAGTCATGATTCACAACCATCGAATGATACATGTATATATATTTGGTGGTTGCTAATCATGACTTTGATTATAAATATATACACATAATAGTGTATCTCATTGCATATATATGTATTGCACTGTATTTCAGTTCTTTAATTGGGAAATTAAACAATGGAATTTAATCATATCAGCTTGTCACAATTTGACACCTAACGAGAAATGTATTGCCAAAGGATGGTAGTACTTTCTAGCATCTGCTTAAATTTTAAGCAACCTAGAATGCACTAAACCAGATTTAAACAAAACTAGACAAAGCAAGCAAAAAGAATGAGGGACTTGATTATTAGAAATTTCACAAATTTTCATGCTCCTCAAAACTCGCCTACCACCGACAGCAACAACCTGCAGCTTATTATGGCACACATACACATAGATGTTTTGCATGGAATTTGAATCCTAGAATATAATATAGTGAAAAAATAATAATATATATATACTGTGTCAAACATCTTTTTACAGTACTTTGAACGTGTTAGCTTTAATCTCCGTTATTAATCCCAGGATGGCTAGGGTAAGTTGAGCTATCACTTTTCATTCAATTGGGATACCTCTTGCATTTTATAATTTCTTTTTTATTGCAGTAAATA
>KK113782.1:0-59054 GCA_000611955.2 Stegodyphus mimosarum
TTAGAGTATCCATATCGCTGAAGTAAGCTCCAGGCTCAACGGACCAGATGTTTAAATTATATTATCTTAATGATTAATTTTACCGACGGACCAGCTTCACTGCTTCGTTTTTTAATTATTTTATTATATACAAATATTTACAGTGAAGCGGAATACAATTTAATTGTGAGCTTCGTTTTACAATAATTGCTCACGTCCGGTAGGCTAGATTTCTTTTCTCTATCTGCCTCAATCGTAGGAGGCGATCTATTGGCGAGATTCGTTGGCGTAAAATGCGCCAACATCCTCTTTAAGCAAACATACATACAATTTGATAATGTAAATAAGTGTATTAGTTTATTGAATCGTTCATTACAACATAAATACGAATCGGTTTTCCTCACAAAGTTCTCCCCAAAAGCATTTCTCTTCTTAGAAAGATAATGTTTGCGTGCTTTACCGTAATCCATCTAGAGCTACGTATATGCCCATGCAGCCGTTCTGTTTATCCGGATTCGACTCCAGATGAGTTCAGATCCAAGCTGACTGCTTGGAAAGGGCTAACTGCGTGGTGATATTGCTTATATGCAACGTGAATAAGTGCCAATTTCCCTGAAAAGGTCTACCACGAAGGCATCCTTTCCCCTTAAGCAGATAGTCTTCGAGTCGTTTGCCATAATTAAACAAATTAGTCAGCGTCAAACTACCATTCTCTACCAATATAGTCTGCTACTTTAAAATAAGCACTCCAGTGTCATTGCCAGCTCCCTTCCCATTTGCGATTGTAACTCGTGTTGTCATCACCGCACTGCATTTGTTTTCTCCACGTCATCTGAGACTGCACTTTCAGTCAGCCTTCATTCTCGTGCTTTTCGTGAATTGAAACACGCTAAACGGAAATGAAGTGGAGAAGAAAATTTAAACGAGTCCTCTTTAACTTCACAGCTGTTGTTTCCATAGTTACTAATCACATCAGGTGGCGGAAAGTAACCTTGAAATTTCTATTTTAATGTACCGGAATATAATTAGCAGAACATAAGTGACGCATCTGTATAACACAGTGATTTGTGCTTTACTGAAAAATTTCTCTGAAACGCTGGTAAAATAATAGAAAGAAAGCATCAAAGATTTCAATCAATAAACGGTTTTGCAGTGCAGCATAGGTGAATTTTTTACGTTGCATTTTCCGCGCAAAGATACTTCAGAGAGCCACCAGTGATGTCGACGATTATCTTTTTAATGAAGGCATCTATGATTTTATCAACAAAGTTAACCAATTGATGTACTCTGGCATGACCTCTGCGGAATATGAATAGCATTCTGCTGATGAGGTTATATGATTTCTCAATATGTGACTTCGTGATTCTTTCAACGATCATCTTTGAACAGGAGAGGAGGCTAATGGGTGTGTAGTTAATAGGGTCTTGATGATCTTTTCCAAATTTAGAGACCAATGATGCCGAAACTACGCTTCCACTGCCTGGAAAATACAGTGATGTTGAAGACATGAATTAAATATGTTGACTTTTAAAAGATGACCTTTACGGTGCTTTTTGATAACCTTGTTCGAGATGAGTTGAAGCCTCTAACTTTCTTGACATCACGTTTTCGAATGCGATACATCATTTCTGTCAGAAAAGTTGGAGAAATAATATCGTTACTAAATGTTTCTTGGAAACTTCCAAGAGCAAGCTTGACTTCATCTTCCGCTTTCGAAAAGCCAGGAAAATTTGTTGTATAAGAATCGTGACTGATGTCTTTCGTAACAGAGCCTTGTCTTTTTAAAAATAATATATGGTGATTTGGTGTTTAAATACATGAATGCCATTTGCCTTAAGAGAGGAAAGAGAAACTGAGCATATTTTGAATATGAAATACTGAATACGGATATATTTTGAATGAAATTGGCTCGAATTCACCTTACATAAAAAAAGTCTTGGAAGTTTCAGGTTTAAAATTACGTCCAAAGAGGCGTTTTTTAACATTTTCTTTGTTACCTTTGTATGTTTAAACCATAAAATTCAGTTCAACAGAAATATCGCAAAATAATTTTAAAATGAGCATACCTTTCGAATTTCCGATACACAGCCTCCGAGATAATTTTTTTTTTGCATAACGTTGCCATTGCTTGCTTTAAAATCGTTGAGTTTCTTAATCAAAAAATTGTTAAAGTGTTACAAAATATGAAATCGATAATAAAACAAATTCCAAATTTGGGCTTCCAGATGCCCATATTTAGAGGAGGATTACGTTATTCACAACTTTAAAACTTTTTTATCACAAGGAGAGAAACATACATACATGTATGCAGATTGTTCATTATTTAATTTCTTTAAATATAATAAGGGCTGTAATATTTGGTGGGAACAGTTTGAAAAATGAATCAACGCAGAAAGTGAATCGACGCAAAATGCCAAAACGAAATTAATAGCCCTTCTGAGCTAACGCTCCTTTGGGCTAAAAGGAACTGCCACGCAGCCAATCCTTTGGCCAGGATTTAAATGTCGAAATGCGAGAGCTTGTCTGCCGAAAGGCGTTTGAGCTGTTTTATCAAATAATGCGCCAAAAGGCGGGATAAGTAACCAGAAACTAGAGAACAATTTGTATCATTAAGCATTGTACTACACTGGCAGCTCTTTCAAATATTCTTCAGCTAAAACTTTGCTTCGATGATTCCTTTTTTAATATTACCTCACTTCTTACTGTTCGCTCTCAGTTTTTACACACGTGATGAAACTTTTCTAAAGCTATGCCTGCAACTTATTTAATCGCCAAGCAAAGAAATACAAACTCCTCTCGTCTTTTTCAATGCTAAAAATCAAATAACGCCATTTTTGTTATTTAGCTATTTTTGCATAATATTCATGCTGATCATATTTAGAGACTACAAAATGAAAGTTATATATTGAAAATTTTGGATTATCTGATTGAAAGATGACCAACTACATACCCGTTAGACCTTTTCCTGAGCCCACTCAGAGAAAGTTAACGAAATTTACAGTGATAAAAATAAATAATAAAAATTAATAATGATTACCCACCACTTGATGCGTCTTCTTTTTATTCTTCAGAACATCTTAGGATCAATCTCATGATAGGCAAAAACTACTAATCTTCTGAACCCTGCTTTTTCTCATAGCTTCCTAGTGTTCTTACTATGTTGCGTTATATTTTAATCTTTAAAAACTGAGGACACAGATATTTTAACTAAATATATAGTAAAATAGTATACTGAAATTTAATTTGACTAATTTTACATACAAAGTTTATGACGTTTCATCTAAAAAGTATTTACGAACCTAATTTGTATATAAAAGCACTTTAACATTTTTGAAGTAACACATATATATGCATATAGGTTTGTACCGGAACAGTGGTTTTAGATTGTGTAATGTAGTGGTTTTAGGTTGTGAAATCAGTAAATATGTGGCTCACGCTTGAACACTGGTTTCTGACTACAGTGGTTGAGGAAGGTAGATTATATGAATTTTCCTCTCATTGATTCCAGTTATTGAATTTTAAAAAATTTCTAGAAAAGCCTGCTTTTTTAAACAGAAAACCCTCCACTGCTTAAGCCTTTGACTGGAATGGCCGCATATATACGTTCAGCAAAACCATCGGTGTGACCATAGGGGGCATGTGTGCGTCCGGCATAGACAACCTATGGCAACCTATAGCACCTATGTAGGCAACCTATGGCAGGTATGCCAGATTTGTTACGCTGTACAATTCTCAGTGGCACTCGACACCACTTAGGCAAACATAAATCGTCTGACGCTCCTCTATGCGCCTTCAGGAAAGTTTAGTTGCCAAAATTTCGTCACAGCGCTTAATGTTTTGTAATGGACACTGTTGTTAAAATAGTTAATTTCCCAGTGTCTCGTTCTTCATTGGTACGCCGTTCATTTAAATCTCTTTCAGAAGAAATAAAAAGAGGATATGTGGATCTTTCCTTATACAGTCCTAGTTATTGGCTTAGTTGAGATTTTCATGAATGAGTTTATTTGAACCTTGAATGAGTTTGTGTCATGCATGTAAAGCATTAACGTTTTTTCTAATGAGAAGAATCAACTCTTTCTCGAATTGAACGATAAAGAATGTTTATGCAAATTGATATTTCTGACTGAGATAGCTACACATATCAAAGGACTGCATGGGAAAGCCCAAACACTTCTTGAATTTTTTTTAATATTGGAAAAACTTTGCTCCAAAACTAAATATATTTTTCTCGTGATATTAATATAAGTACCTATAAATACATACTAAATGAAAAGCGCTTGCAAATACATCGACTTTAGACAAAGATGAACTTCAAACCTACGTTGAAGCACTTAAGGTGGAATTTTTCAAAAGATGCATAGACTTTAAAGCTTGTATGCCTATATTTCCCTTCCTAATCTAACCAGATACTTAACGGACCCATTAATAATTGCATCATATTTTTCAATTTTTGAGTAGGTGGAAGTTGTTAATTTAGAAATGGCACTTAACTAATGTTTTCAGAATTATGAAAAGCAAAATTTATGGAATTACGAGAAAATCTAGAATATAACTCTAACACTAAATCGTATAGCTATTTAAAACTGCTGGATGTCAGTGTCGTAGAGATTTAATTGTTTGAAAAAAATTGCATGGGCTCTGCTTTCCGCTTTTGAGCCACATACCTGTGTGAACAAATCTTTTCTCCTACGAAAAATATTTCGAGTCCACAAAATGTTGTTTGACAGCAGAATATTCAGAAATACGTATCAAATTGAAAGTCACAAATTATACCCCTGATATTGCGATGTTAAGTAGAGGGGTACAGGGACAAGGTTCGCATTAAAATTTTAATTTTTTTATTTAACTGTATTGAAGGAATAATTATATTTTATGTTGCTTATTTTTTTTAATAAATATGTTAAAAAACACATAGTATATCATATATGTGTAACTGTAATCTGCGCAACATCCTGAATCATATTGGTAGATTGGTTTGGCACGCCACAGCAACAAGCTTGCCGATCGCTGGTACAGACCGTGGGTGCAGATTTGCACTCGACGAAGGCTTTTACTGTTTATTGCTGTTTCAGGTGCATGTTCGGTCATTATTTATATCGTATATGTCCAACACTCGCAGAAACTTCATACCTCGACCTAGTTCGTTGCTTGCAATGAGAAAAAAATAAAATCTTGTTTATTTGGTAAGTCGTTCTGCGGCCGCGCGCTGCTCACGCGAAGCGCTTCAGCTTAGAGCAGTAGTCAGTCAAAGGGTTAATAAACAACATAACGTATGAAATACCGATGAAACTGAAGTTATAGTAGATTGGTGTATTTAATTTTCTAAATTTTCTATTCCAGTAATACATATTAGTCATAAAAAGCCCTTTGGCTGATTTTTAGTATTAAGAAACGTATATAATCACCTTGTAGAGCCATTAGGCTATTAAGAAAGCAAAAGATTTGAAAAATTAACAATGCCTTTGCCTGGACTCAAACCACGGACCTCTCGAATACACGCCGAGTGTGCTGAACGCAGCACCACGAAGGCATGTCAAGAAGGCAGGAGAAATACCTGATAACCTGGATTGCAAAGCAAACTGGAGACAGATCAGAAAATTGACTATTTATAAATATTTATTATTTTCTAGGGACGGATACTTTCCTTATAATACACTACATGCAGTAAGGAATTTTCTACAGAAAAATATACTCATCCAAATTTAATGTATTGTTCTTACATCTTGTAACTGTGTTCCTGTTTTCAAAGTAAATACTATCAATACAAGGTTTTTAAAGTGGGTTGTTGAATTTAATTCTTTGTTTACTGAGTTAACTAACTTGATAGATGCCTTTTTTATATTTGAGACAATGTTATCGCAATCTAAAAACGCTGATTTAACTCTGGATGCATCATTAATTGATATCAATATCTTCTGTAGATGAAATAAATTAAAATTTTCGTTCTCAGTGTCTTTTCTTTGCAAGTGTTCTCTTTTGTAGAGTCGTTAAGATTTTTTTAAACTGGAACGTGGAAAATGTGCAATGCCCTCTCGCTGGGACTCGAACATGGAAAGGAGGAAGAAAATACCTTACATACTCTCCTTTTTAAAGGGCGACGGCGGATTAAGGGACCCAGCCGCCAAATCCTGGTGGGGAAGAATCATCCTCCACCACCTTTTAAACCGGCAAGGCCTTAAAATATATTATATAATATTAAAATAATTAAAATATATCAAAGAAATTAATGCAATATATTAAAAATACACAAATCCAGGTATAAAATACCAGGAAAATATTTACATTAAAATCAAGAAAATAATTTTTTGTCATAGTATTTTTGGGAAATTTGTGTTTTCTTAGCGAAAACCCTGGGCGGTCAGAGGATTAATTCAGGCGCTACTGTAAAATCATAATGTTTTTTTGAAGCTGGAGCGCGAAGAATGTGCAAAGCCCTCGCCGTGACTCGAACCTGGGCTTCTCGAATACGCACCGAGTGTGCAACTTTTACACCACGAAGGCATGCAGAAAGGAGGGAGAAAATACCTTATAAATTGAAAACCTAATATATATTCTGTATTTGAGAGAATTTTATTTTGTGTATTTGAGCGGGAGGATTAATTTGAGAAAGCTTTAGAAGCAATGTAACAATAATTTTAGTAACAGAAATGAAATCTGTGACAAAACAAAGTTGATAAATTGTTCTTTTTTAATGTTTGTCGCATTTAAACGAAATGAATTTGTTTTCGTAAACATCAGCTTCCAGATTACTTAAAATTCCCAGTTTCCAGATTTCTTAAAATATAAATAGTCACGGATGTTTCTTTCATCTTAGAATGTTATTGGCTTTATAACTTTCATTCACACAATTAAATTTTTTGTTCTTAATTTCATTTTTTTAGTAAGTGAGTTATTAAAATTTTAAAATTATTTATCAATATATTCCTTCACTCAGTGTGTTCACGATCACATGAAAACTGATTTAACTTGTGCTTTTAATTCTCTCATAAAATGACCAACAAACAAGATAGTAATTTAATATACTGCAAGCTTAGATTTACCACATTTATTTTCTGAGGGGTAAGATCATTTTACTTTGTAATTTTTGACACGTGCTACCATTATATTATCAACAAGAGTAATGGTGGCTTAATATTGCTTCAGTTTGCAGGACAAGGTAGTTATTAAATCATTAATAGTAATAGCCCTCAATAAAGTTCTCCCTCTTTTAAATTTTGATGAATTATTTACAAGTAATTACTTAACTTTCGTCAAATTGCATGTTGAATATTTATTTCGGGCTGAAATACAATACGTAGTCGGGAAATTACTTCCAAGGTAATTTTCTTTTAAGCGTAAGATAAATAGGAAGTGTTATAATAGGACTTCATTCATTTAAAGATTATCGAAGATGCTTATTTAAGACAGAATATTATTCCGAAGCGCATATTTTGTTCATATAAGCGATCTTAAATAAACATAAAATGATTTACATGATCATTAGTTTAGATTTATGAGATTCGCGGAAAAATTGTGAAAATATATAGTTCTCCGTATACAATGAAAGACTAGTTAACACAGGAAACTTTTGTTTGAAATATAATAAAAAGAACATGCCAGTAAATAAATGTTAAATTAATAGTGAATAGCAAGAATTTACTTAAGTAGCGACAATTTTTGTGTTTAGTAGAGATATTTATATAAGAGTATTTCCGTTATAGAACAATATGCGTCAAACAATTTTACTAAAAGGTAAATGGATATATACGACAACGTTGTTCATATGTCACTGTTTAAATTACATATGTTGATCTTCTCTAACAGCAAAGTTATAGTTTTCAGTGTTAAGTATTGCGTATAAAATTTTATACTTATTTATTAATTTATTATAAATTTAACCTAAATTTCTGCTATTTTTACTTCCTTGTAAGAAGTAAAGAAAGTATTGTAATGGCGAAAAGCTTAGGATATCATATTTCAACGTAAATATCCATTTTGATAGCTATCGAATGCAATTTAACAATGCTTTTGCGTGACATCTGTACGCAAAGACAGAATAAAGGTATCTTTTACCCAAAACGGGTTGCAAGAAAGATTTAAGGGGATTGATCTAGAAATGACGCAGTGCAGAGAGAGGTTACTATTTTTAGAATTGAGAAGGGAAATTTACGTTGTTAATTTGATCTTAGACATATTCTTTATTTTTCTTACATAAATGCTGCGTCATAAGTTTTCGTACCAGATGCCTTCTCGCCTTCATCCTGTTAACACTTTCGCAATGCTCCTCCTTCTTGCTAGAACGTTATAACGTATTAAAGTCAGTCATATCTAGTAGTTCAATTACTGAATAATCTGCTCTAAATTAAAATAAAGATGTGATTGTTAAAAGTGAAAGTCCTGAGTTGTATTTTTCTCCAAGGTTCAATCATCCCAGCTTCGTCAAACATCTGCCAAAACGCGTAATGGAATAGCCTCACCACTCACCCACGATGTGTTAAAATAACTGAAATATTACATATATATATAGTCACTCTGTTACTCGGCTCAGTAAGCTAAGTGTTTTATTCTTATATGTTGGTAAATAGTGCATTTTTGGTTTGAAAATTATTGACTTATGTTGTTCTTATCTTCCGGTTAAAATGTTTATGCCTTTAGTTAATCTGCATGGAATAGTAGTTATAGAATTATCAACAATTTAAAATATGTTTAAGCGCAGCTAATCCTAAATTTCACCATAGTAGACATATTTGTTTACAGTTGAAACTTTGCAAAATAGTATATTAAGTCATTTTCTGCACTTTCAGTAGCTTTTTCCTTGTAAAGTAAACCAAAAGTAAACTTTCAGTTTTGGGCACTGACAAATCTGCCTTTTTGAGCGCTGGCCGAATTGCTTGTTTTTGCTTAGAAACTCTGATTTTAATTGCAAAAATTGTTTTTTTAACTTTCTTACCTGTATCTGGTGTTTTATGTGTTTCTACATTTTTCAATTTTTAATGAAGATATTTTGAGGTTTTATGTATTTTTGCCTTGTCGTGAAGTGAGAACTGAATTAATTGAATGAGAAATATATCTCTAATGAAATTCGAGGAAATAAGTTTAAATGAAATGCAAGAAAAAATGCCTATAATTTAATATTACGTACAAGGAAGTCCTGTGATGTAGACATCATATTTTTTTATTGAAACATCGAAACAAAATGACGTATTTTTTTGCGTTTACAAATATTTTACTCCTGTCGGAAGAACTGACGGCAAAATTAGTTTCTTCTGTCGAAATATGATAGTTGCGCATATATTTTTTTGGAGATAAATTGTCACTAAATTTACATTTATTTACATTATTACAGTTACAGTACATGATGACTGAAAGCAGCAGAGCGGTAACATCGCTGAAAAATATTCATTTCCGGTTTAAATCCTGATGAATGGGCTAGATGCACGGGAGTTTTTGCAGTTTTCCGCCATATATGATGTGAATATGAACTAGTTTGCCTTATAGAGGTCCTCCACGAAGGCATGCTATTCTTTATTAGGTAACTTTTGCGTGCTTTGCCGTAATTCCATTAATACGATCTAGTCAAGGATATGTAGATTATTCTTATTAAAACTATATAAAAACACTTTTGCTACATTTCTTTATTGGTTTTACGCCTATCAATTTTTAATTGTGTTTTAGTATGTACTTCTTAAATGAACCAAAAACATGATACACAATTATTTTTTGTTTTATTTCTCTAGTTCGAATGCTTGAAAAGGAGTAGGTTTTTCTGTATTTAAGAAAGCTGTTTTTATTGCTAATTTTTTTATTGGAATTTTAAATACATGTATTTCTTTTCCTTAAAGATCTTTTTAAATTAGCGATATTTTTTACTCTACACTTTTGACATCGCATTATTCAAAATGTAGTTTTTTCCATCGTTTCTTCTGTTTAGAATATTTTGCTTCGTCTCTCTCTCTCTCTCTCCGTTTCTCCTACACATCAGCGTGGCTGACAGAAAAAAGTGCTTCCGCTAATTTTTTTATCCTAATAAAGCTTTCCTTTTTATTTGTGGAATAGTGATTTTTTTCTTAATTTTCTAGGTTTCTTTGTTCTTTAGCTAATTAATTCAGTAAAATTGGTTCTAACTGGTAGATTTCTATAAAAAAATATGTACCCATGGATTTTCATCCATTTTCTTGTAAAGGCTTTTAAAAGTTGCTTTTTTTAGCTTAATTTGAATTAGCTGAAATCATGCTTTAAACTATCAGTGGTATTTAATTTAGGGTTTCTTGGATTGAATTTTCTCCTACTTTGATTCTTCTGCTTCCATTTCAAGGAGTTATAAAAACAAAAAAATAATTTTTGTACATTCCAGGGGCATTTTTGTTTCTGCTTTGGCTTTTGAACTTTGTTTCTAGTGGATAAATTCATGCTTTAGCATATACTTATGTTATGCAGTAACTTGGCTTCAAGATTAATTCTAACTATTTCTTGATAACAAGAGGAACGAGTAATTAAGGATATGAGCGGTTACGTTGCAGACGCCAGTGGAAAGATATATAGTGTAAATAACAAGTTACGTGGTTTTGAGCAGAAGGATGCTGATTGAAGACGAACGAGTTGAGAGGTTTGGGGAAAAAACCTAAATTCTCGGAAAACGTAAAAAGGAAGACTGGACAATTATTGTAAAGGAATTCTTTGTAGGGAGTCAGCGATAGCTGTACCAATGAAATGGCTTGACTTCAAGCATGGCGCCATTTTATTGTTTAAATGGCCCTTAGACTGTTAAGGAAACAAAAAGTAGACGGACAATACATTAGGTTACTATTTTCTTGAGAGACATTTTGTCAGGGCATGAACATGTGTTGGGGGGTTTCCCACTGCGTGAAGAGGAGCAAAATACTCAGGGTTACTGCTTTTATTGAGGCAAAGAATGAACAAATGTGCGGTGTATAGTTTTAATTACTGCATGGCTGTAATTGGTTTGAAAAAAATGGAAAATTTTGAAAATCCTCTGTGAGCTGACTACCATTGACCAATTAAGATCAAATGAGGCATGGTTGCATCCGAAGATGGCTTTTAATTAATAATTAGATTACTCGTTACATAGGGAAAAAATAATCGGAAAGGGGTCTTTTTACTTCTTTTGGGGATTAAGTGAGTATAAGAAAGTAAAGAGGTGTGAAAAAAGAACAAGAAACAGTTAAGACAAAAATTGTAACGGGTGTTCCCTCCGGAGATTAGCAAAATGAAGGCCTGCGGATGGTAACTAATATAAAGTTGCTTTGGAATGAAAGATCGAAACCAGATTTGTGCTGTGATAATGGTAAATATATGCACGATGAGGGGGACTTTGAGAACCGAATTATATAGAGTCGAAAGAAAGACGAAGGACTTGAACGTGTAAATCATGTGTGATGAAAATGCGGCACTTAAAATATCGGTTTCCGAATGTTACGATCAGCGATGATCAGGGCGAGTGTTTCTATCTACGAAGTATTGTAAAGAGACTGTTCGAGACTGATATTTAGGGTGACTGCAAGTGGGATCCAGTGTACGGACGGTGTTAAAGACTGTAAGGGACAATGATAAGGACAGGTTATATAAATTGTTTGATGGTTCACGATCCGCTTGTCATGCAGGAGTGTCGTTTGTGATTGAGAACCAAACTAACGGCAAACAACTTCACGACTCTTTCTCTGTGCTTAAGGCTAAATTAATTATTATCTATCTTGCACTTACATTCATTTCCAAGCTGCAGCAGAAAACATTTGTCTAATCCTCATCTAATCCTCTAAACGCTTTAGAAAGGTTTTCTGACGCACATAATCCTCTATTAGTTGGCATTCTAATTACATGAAGAATTAATCAAAAATTGAAGAGCTATGGATAGTAGATTCTTTACTGTTGGGTGTCTAGACATTTAGGCATAAAAGATAAACAAGCTGGCGGACACAATAGCAAAGACTCATTTTGTAAATTTTGTTTTTCTTTGACATTCGGCAGCAATTTGTTTAGAAGGTACCAAAAAATCATAAGATCGATGGCTTAAGTTTCAAATTCTGGAAATTTAAATATTTTAAACAGGTTTAATCCCTATTCAATAATTGATTAGATGCACAGTTATTCAAATGCAAAATACAAGGATTAGTTATCCATATTTGAGGAGTTAAAAAAACGTTCTCGTTTAATTTACATTTCAAAACTTCTACTCGTTCTGATTTTGAGGACTTGACTTTACTTTTAAATAATTCTATTGTAAAAATGCTTGGTAATAAACGGCTTTTTGAAAAAAAAAATTAATAGAAAAACTGTTTGATTTTTCATTGTCCAAATATTGTACTTTCGTTGCAATTTAGCTGTTTCTAATAGAAAATGACTTTCGAAATAAAGGATGCCCTGGACAAGCTGACCACTTGTCCAGGGCATATGCTGTTGCACTCCGGGGCCCAAAAAAGGTCAAGAAAGCAGAAAAGGGCACTGTGTAAGGTTTAGTTAAACTAACAAAGTTTTATTCTAATTTTTACTTTTTTATCCCTTCTCATTTTCAACTTCCCGTTAGATGAAGCGCGCGTTTTAGCTTTATGCTAATTTGAAGTGGAGCCAAGGAGTATTTAAACCAGAGGTAGAAACCTCTCAGTGAGAGAGAGCTTTTAATCTCAGATCACGGTCACTATATTCGACGTTCGCCTGACTAGCTAGCGTTTAAATTCTAAGCCATAGCGTTTTTACGTGATTGCTTATTGAAGTAATTTCAAGTGCGTCAGTATTAGTTAAATCTTGCTACGCACCATTTAGTTTAGAGGCCAACCTCGCGTTATAGCTCTGTGAGCAACGACTGTTTAAGTTCTAATTAGTTTTAGTTTAAATTTATTTGATTGCTCATTTTTAGACTCAAGTGCGGTCTCTACTTTCTGTATTCTTCCCGAGTTGGGAAGTGGTTGTACATAATAGTGATTTAATAAAAGAGGATTTTAAATCCCTTTCAAGTGCAGTTATTCTCCAACGTAATCACAGTATTCTACCACAGAACATAGCTGCATTCAGGTCCCTGTTCAAGATCAGGACTTTAAGCTGTCACGAAGATGTTTTCCAAGGATATGTACCGACACTCAGTCCTGACAACTGCAGGCCATGGCCTATTAGGGCTGTTAGACCACTGAGTTTAGTTATAAAAACTCTCATGTGTGGTTTTTCGATCAGGGTTCAGATATAGTCAAAAATGGGCTGCATGGGAGTTTCTGCAGTTTGAACACGAGGTAGTTTCTCTTAGAAAGCCCTTTGGGAAAGTATACTTTCTTTTAGACGAATACTTTTAAACGAATATTTCTTTTAGGCGAATAAAGCATACTTTCTTTTGCCTTGCATGCTTTCCTTTAAAAAAATAGCCCTAGCCTGTTCTAATAGATAATAAGATTTACTTCGTTTTTCCAGTATGTGAGTTATCAAGAATTCCATATTTTTTTCTGAGTATAATCTAATCAAATACATTGCTTTAAGCTGAAAAACGTGGATGAAAATTTACGTGGATTAAATATTAAACTGAGAGTCGTAGGAAAATAAGAGACTTTATGAAAAGTGAGTGGGAAGCAATAATATATATGACTATTTAAAGAAAGTTTAAGATATTTTTCATAAGGTGGGAAGGGATTATTGAAATTAATCCGTTGGAACTTGGAATAGGAAAATATTCTATGTAGGTATGATCGCATTATGAGAATGGAAATCTTATTCGTTACTCTATTCATTATGAAAATCTACACTCATGTCACTAAATTAAGGATAATGCAAAATCAGGCAAAGGAAGAATTAGAAGCAAAAATTTGATTTATTTGTAAAGCTTATTTATTAAACAAAAGGTAAAGAGCAAAAAAAGATGCTATATATTTGATATTATTAAAAAAATTAGCGGTTTTTTCTCACTGGAGCAAATTACAAAAGAAACCTATTTACAAAAAAACAATATTACATGGTTGGTATGATTATTAATACATTGTATGTCTCCCAGACGATGCAATACAGTCCGTACAACGCCTAGGCATGCTGAGTATCAAATTATCGATGTGATCTTGGGGGATATTACACTACTCAAAAAGCAATGCTCTCCGAAGTTCCGGTAGACATGTAGGAGGAGGTTGACGGGCTTCAACTCATCGGCGAAGCATGTCCCACACGTGCTCTACTCGATTTAAGTCCGGTGAGAATGCTGCCCAGTCCATACCGGTGATATCCTCCGATTGAAGGCATTCGCTTACGATGTTTGCACGGTGAGGACGGGCGTTATCATCCATAAACACAAATTGTGCGCCCATGGCGCCCCGAAATAAACGTACATGTTTTTCCAGAATGACGTCCCGATAGATTTGGCTTGTCATGGTTCCAATTTGAACATGCAGGTCAATTCTGGAACCCAGAATAATTCCACCCCAAACGAGCACTCCTGCACCACCGTAACGGTGTCGTTCAATGATATTTTCTTGGTGGTAACGGGTACCTGGAGCTCTCCATATGAAAGTCCGGCGAGATTCAGACTGCAAGCTAAACCTGGACTCGTCGGAAAACATCACACAAGCCCACTGTTGCGGTGTCCACAATGCATGCTCTCTACTCCAGGCTAACCGCAGGCGACAGTGAGTTGCAGTAAGTGGAACGCATCTGACAGGTCTACGAGCATATAGACCAATCTGCCCTAAGCGTCTGTACACGGTCTGCCTTGAAATTGTCGTACCAGTGGCTGAAGAGAGCTGACGAGACAGGTCTGAGGCTGTGCTCCGCCTGTTTCTTTTGGCAGTAACTGCCAAATACCGGTCCTCATTCGGCGTTGTAACTCTGGGGCGACCTGTGCTGTAACGTCTACTCACATTACCATCATCTTGGAATCGTTGCCAAAGCCTGGAGATGACACTCTGGGCAATTCCAAGTTCGTCTGATACTTCCAGTTGGGTACGCCCACATTCCAGACGGCCGATAATTCTACCAGGTAAAAAATCATCCAAATGCGTCCTTTGTGTCCTAACTATTCGGTTATTGCACTGAAATGCTTATAAAGCGCCTGCGAACAATTTTACTTCTTTGCCTGTATTCCTTATATATCACTCTCTTACACTCTCGTCATTGTGACGTACCATCGGTGTCATCTTGTTACTTCCTGAAATTTGCATATGATTCTTGAAGATGTGTGTAGTGATTTTACAGGTGATATATTTATTTTAGAGTTCGATTTCCGCGTGACTCCGAATTATCCTTAATTTATGGACATGAGTGTAATTAAATTGTTCTATTTATTATTCTATTCCTTGTGGAAATCTAATTAATCTTATTCTATTCATGATTCTATTCATTTTGAAAATCTAATTAATATTATTCTATTCGTTATTGAAATCTTATTATGCTATTTGCTTATGATAACACTACTGAAATTTAACAGCTTATCTATTTCTTCGGATGTTCTTGCGGGTATGTTTTGAGAACTAACCGGTGTCTGTAATTAAATAAAATACATAAAATCAAGTATGTGCTAGCACATAGCTACCCGAATTTCAGAAAAGTATAATAGATATGTTATAGTTAAAAGGTTTCTATTCAGAAGCAGCCGTTCTAATACACATACATTAATGGAACGTGGAACATAGTTTACGCAGGCCGTGGATAAAAGTAATAGGAGAAATAAAAATTCAAATTTTCTGTACTAAGCAGTGCTTTTCAATAGAAATGTATTCAAATCAGAAATTACTGATAAATCAGAAACTACAGAAAACAAAATAAATATAGAAAAGGCAAATTAAAGACGAAATGCGTTACGATATTTGTACAGCGAGATCAATCGTTCCATTAAGTTTGCAGTAAAGTGGCGCATTATGCTGGCTTTCATTTAAGGCAAGTTTGGAACGTTTCTTTGATAAACATGATCTTTTGGGAAACCATATAATCAGAAATCACTTATACACGGGTCCTAGAAACTTTACATATCCACACGAGGATTGCTAAAGTTGGAAAGAAGCAATTTTTTCATTTGATAGTTACGAATCTTAGGTGCATGGATACTGCTGTCTCAAAATAGCCTCGTTTTCGCAAGGTAGGAATTACATGCTGCGAAAGCAACTAACAATAATGTATACTTTGTAGGACCCTGAAGTGTTAGTTCTTCAAAGAAATTTGCCCCAGAAAAAAATCGGTGGTAAATCTGCATCACAAAATCATGTATTCACAAAGCAACGACTTACTACGCACCTTATCGGGGATCATATGCAGATGTTTAGTCGTTTACTGCTAATTTAAGCTTTTGTGCTTTATTTATTCATAAAAGATTCCAGGGCTATATTTCGTCAACAAACATTTCCGCTTAGAAATGAGCAAAATTTACATTTTTTTGCTCATCGTTTGGTTTAAATTCTTTCAGCTCTTGGATTTTAGAGGGTTGACATTACAAGTGACGCGTAGAGTATATCATAATGTAGAGTATTTCATAGCAGGGAATACAAAATCAACATAGCATTTTTTGCTTGCATATTGAGAATAGAAAGCTCTCTCAACCGTAGCAAGACACCTCAACGCCATTTTGCGAAATTCACTGCTGTGTTCTTATTACACGAACGTCAAAATCTTAAGTCAGTTTTAATTGCTTCATCCCCATTTTTAGCAAGTCTTGTATAGACACCTTGCAGTTCTATCAAACGATGGTAGTCTCGCAGTATCGCCGAGTAACTGCTGTCTTTCTCATAAAATAACGTTACAAGCTCAACGGTTTTTTCTTATTTAAATCTTGTTGATCAAAACACAATAATTTTCTAATATTTAGAGTTTTCATAAAGAATAGTATTTATTTATTTGCCACTAAAGTAAACATTTTCTTTTTGAATTAGGAAAATTATAACAATTACTTCTTTATCTGCTACAGAACCTGTATTCTATGAGTTTTAAAGAGCAGATAACAAGCACAGATAATTATAAGTACCAAAATCTAGCTTTTCTTTGACTGCTTGAAACGTAATATCGAATATATTGGTCAAAAAAGCATTTCACTGTTATTAAATATACTAATATTTCTGTATCGCGCAAGTTGTAAGACATTTCTTTCTCCATTAACATAGTTTTTTGTGTTCAAGACATTCTCTGCTTGAAACGAAAGTTTAAAATTTTCTAATTTAGATAACTTTAAAGATTAATTTGAAAATTAGTTTGTTTTACCTATTACAGCAAATTACTCGAGAGCTATCTGACTAAGGGTAGGATGTCTTCATGTAGGACATTCTAAGAAATTATATTGTCTTGACACTGTGCATGGAGAAACCATGAAAAAGGCATGCCGCCAGCTTGTTTCCTGAAGCTGGAGTTTGGATTGAACTAGCGCAGTTTATCGGGTTATAACCACTCGACCTCTTACGGACAGTTTAAGGATTTTAATCAGCTGTAATACAAAGTGTCCCAGAATAAAGTCAGCAAATGCAGGCATGCAAGCTGCGACTTAAGATAAGCAAGATATGTACCTCGGAAACGCATAATTTGCGAGTTACGAGAAAGTGAAGATTAATGATACGCAGACCTGAAGACCAGCTGATTGCTCCTTGTAGAAAACGTAGATAAATATATCTTAGTAACAGAAAATTCGGCCTGTAAGATTTTATGTTGCCACAAGCAAAGGACAATGTTTAGGTTCCCGAGTGAATGTTAATTCGACGTAGTGCATTAAGTTGGAAAACATTCGGGTGCAAAGAACAAACATTATGAACAGATTATTAGAGAGACATTGAAAAAAGATTACGCACTTTCGCAGATGTTATAAATTTTCAAACTGCGAACTACGAGAAGAACCGGAAACAGCATAGCATTGTTGCAGAGACTGTCAGACATGTTATAAGATACCTGAGCTGTTCCAAAACCGTTTGACAACGTTCTTAATGTACTGCCGTATTTCATGAATAGAAAAGCTAGATTCTAAAGAGATGCTAGCGTTTGTCAGAGGAGACTCAATAAAAGGATAGTTGCAGATACGGATGGCCTTCGTTTCCTTTCGTTCCAATCTTCAGAGCTTTGTAATTCTTAAACTGCGTGCTCCCGTTACACGTAGGACATTTTTTTGTTTATCTTTAAAAGTAGAATGTCTTCCTATTTTTCGTGCCTTATTTGACGATTTTGTTCTGATATACCAAAGTTAATTTTAAATTAATCCTTTGTATATAAATTATTTGTTTTCGTGATTAGAGAATAAAGAAGAAGTCACAGTAATTTAATACCAAAGAAACTATTCAACAACAACGAAGATTCTTCACAATTTATAATCAGCCCGAAATTATGATGTAGTATGAAAACATATAGAACAGTAGAAATATTTAATAATACATTGCTGTCGACAAAGTGTGTGCCCAGTATGTTTGTAGTTATTTCAGGGTAAAATAATTACAATTTTTGTGTGCTTTAAATAATAGTTTAAAATACCACAGAAATTGAACAAGAGGGTAGTTCGAAACTTTTAAACATTTGAAAGGCCATCTCTTCCAAGCTAAAATCTTTCATTCATTCTAAACTCAGCTGATATTATAGTGCCTCCTGGCAACTATTAATTCTCTTTTCAAAAATTTCGTCTTCAGACTACAGTAAATTTGCTAGGCATAAATCTGAGCAACACAGTTTCAAACTCAGAGAAGTTAATACCTGTAGAGTAAGCAAAATCGGTAGAGTTTTGTTCAGTATATACTAAATTAAAATTGCTTTTTTGTGCAGTTTGAAATTTTATACTGGCGTGTCTTTCTTCCATTTTAACATTTTTATAGTTTAACAGTAATAATATACAAAATAATATATATGGGCTTATTATCATGAGAAATTGTCGGAGCTTGTCTTTAGTCGGTATTTTAGGCTGATCATATATTAGTGATCAAATAGATTACTGGTGATTTAAGCTTGGCTTTATATAAACTATTTTCCTGTAAATGTTTTAGTTATATTGCTATTATTTACTTGTTTGTATTGTGTCTTAAATAAATTCTACTGAAAGGGCAAATCGAGGGCAGATTAGCGCTTAAAATATGTAAAATATGTATTTTTTTTCTAGGAATGTCATTCTCCTGATGAGGAGGGACCTGTAGCTGCCCTCGAAATCGATTGAGTGTTTTAATAAATGTACACCAAATACAAGGTTGTTTCATCAATTTTGATTGTGACATTGGCGGGTTTCTCTTCTATTCTAGTGTAAAACTTATTAGCTGGCATGAGAAAATCCAGCTTAACATAAAAAATTTAAAATTTAAAGTGAAGAGATAGATCTTACAATTCATAATTCTACAGTCATCTATACAAGATGCTTTTTCAAAATATCATTATATTAAATACAACTTTCAGTCATTCCTGTTGGTATATGGGAAGCTGAATCACTAAAATTTAAGAATTTTCATTGTTTTAGCATTAAGCCATCATGTTAATGAGAATAATATTTTAAAGTTTCACTAATGGACGTCCAGAACTAAAAATGGAGTTACGATTGTTGAAACAACGGGCCACCATCAAGATGTGCACCTGTGACGTCATATTTCAAAATTCACTCTAGCCTCTAGAGACAGATTTGCTCATTTAGTAGAATCCAATCGCGGCCGTTTCACTCCTGAAATTCCGCAAATTCTCGCCATCTCTTGCAGAAATTCCCAGCGCCCTATCAGCATTGCACCTGCGTTATACAGCCCGACAGGAGAGCTAAGCCTCTCCGACCATCGCCTCACCTTGCTCGCCCTTTTAGTTTGAGATAAACGAGCCGCCAAGATGCCCGATAACGGGAAATACCCGGGTATTTAACGACCCGGGTATTATTCGGTGGAGCGAAAATGAAGTCGGGTGGGTGGTCAAAACGTCGCCTCAAGTTAAGCCTTCCATGTACTCGTGTGTCGCCTAAGTAATGGCATTTTCGTTCCTTGAAATCGTTGGGAATCGAGTTTATGCATTATAAGCGGAGGTAGAATTGCAATAGAGACCAAACATAGGGTTACACCCATATTTGGCAACTCAAAAAGACGCCAAATGTCTAACTTTATCTGAGCAAAAAAAAAGGAACTCGAAATTGAATAAACAAAATTGGAATTTTCGCACCTAAAAATATAACTGTATGTGTGATAATCTTTTTGATAGACGTATTAAGTACAGTTTAACATAATCAAGCCCTCTGTACTGATTATTAATCGGAACAGGGTAGAGATGAAACACAAAGCAGCATTAAATTCCATCAAAAGATCATTATTATACTTACGCTATTTATTAAGCATTCATGTATAAAATATTACCTGATAGCTGATAGCAAAAATTGTTTTGAGATTAGCGTGTTGGCCATGCCTGGTATGAAATAAGCTGAATGCAATGTATAAAATTACTTCAAGAACCAATGAGAAACAATTACTAGAAATGACGGCTGTCGTGTCTTGGCACTAACAAACAAGCAAAAATAAAACATTATTAACTTAATAAATGGAAGATTTGACAATCTCTCCTGTGTGGCGGGGAAAATAACAATAATTATAAGCAAATTTAATAATGCAAAACGAACCTCAAATTAACTAGTTTTCATTGACGAGGTGATATCAAAACCACGCTTTCAGAACTTAATTTCTAAAATTAGAAATGCCGGAGCCCTATAGAAGACTGTGAGGAACGAAAGAAAAATAAATGTAAATAAAATAGCTAAAAATTAAAATAATTAAATTTCAATTAAGAGAAATATAAAAAAATAAACAAATATCTAATAAATTATTAAATTAATTTTAAATAGTTAAATAGAAAAAAATATCAGACCTTGTCTAATTTGGAGCATCGGCTGGAATTACAATTCCACTTAGACGCTATGAAGCAGCTCAGCCGATCTGCATCTGAGTTTAAGACCTGATTATACGTATAATGTACTATTCCAAGGGTACCACTCTTTTTTTTGCAGCACACCAAGAAAAAAAAGATCAAACGATTAAAGCTCCATTAATAGTGAGAATTCTAGAAACAGTATGAGGATATGGAAGGAAATTTTAAAGGAAAACTGTAGCTTTAAAAGTAAAGAGGGAAGATTTCAAGACTTTGATCGCGATGCCCAGTCGATATAATTCTAGCCATCAAGCAGAAAGTTTCCCTGGATACGATTCGGTAACAACATGAGAATAAACCTAAGACTTCTCTGTACAAGTGACAGCAACGGCCGCCCCCGTTTGGTTATATCATTCAAAAATCCTACAGGAAATCTACAATAGAAGTCACCATCGTGGAACGGGCACGACCAGATTATCACTTTTAGCACTTTGACAAAATTTGGCCGCTCCCATAAATTCATTGCACATCCTGGAGAATAAGCCTTTAAAATATAACTGGGATACTTTTCTTTCCTTAAATGTCTCACCCTCTGTGCAAGGCTGGAGTGCGAGTGAAAGACAGGTCTGCATTTAGAAGTTAGAATTGATTTTTAAGGCATGTTTACTATTAAAACAAAATTTATCTGCTAAAGTTGTGGTTCACTTATATAAAAGAAGTGCCCTTTTATTTAGGACTCCGGTGTACTCCATTTGAGATTATAAGTTACCTCGAAAATTGAAAAGTACCGGAGCCGGGCTCTGGTGGGCTCCGGCGCAATTTAAGCTATGATTTTATGTTTTAAGTAGTTTATAATTCCATGATTATTACAATTATTATTCTCTGCTTAATTTATTGAACCGAAATGCAAGTAAATTATACTGAGAGAGGAAAATAAAAGCTGATGGTTAATTGATTAAGACAGAGTACATGAAATTTGCTTGTAGGACAGGGATCAAACTTGTGATCCTCGTCTCACCGGCAGAAATAACAAATGTATATAAAACTATAACATATTAATAAAAATCGGAACTCCACCAAATACCAAAACACAGATACAATCCTGCAAATAAAAGCGTCAATCTTTATTTGCATTTTCGATTGGTATGTGATAAGAATACGGATAGAAGGCTGTAGCTCAATTAATCATATATTTTCGAGCTAGTGATGCAGAAGTCTAGCTTGTGACTTGCAACTGCTAGACATTATAGCACATGGCATAGCACTGCGGGTGGAGAGGATATATTCAGGATTATTTACGGAATTCTGGAAAGCAATGACTGATCTCTATCCAGGATGTCTTATAGAACCATGGGTGAAACCGTTTCAATGACTGTAATGAATATTAGCTTAACAGCCTAGCCAGAGGTGTAAGTAAATCTTGTGAAAGACATAATTTCTGTCACTTCTATTGCATCATACACCATCATTTATTGTTACGAAATGTCCAGCCGCGATAAGATAGCTTCCCCGCAAGGCGGGTTTAAGGTTGTCAGAAAATGGCAAAGGAAGGCAGGGTGCCACATTTGGCGCGAAGTTGCCTATTTGGTGACATTTGGCGATATGCCAAGGACGGAGAGAGAACATTCTGGAACGAATTCTTACTGGTTTGGCCCAGAATGTTCTCGAAAGCAGCTCAAAAGTTATATAAACCCTACCTGTACGCCGAGTAGCTGATCGTCAGTCTAGTGTCGAGTTGGTGCATCGAGAGTGTATCGTCGAGTGCATCGCCAGTTGCAGTGTGGAGCGTCTCGACAGTACGTTGAATTCCGAGAACGACCTAATCGAGTCGGGAGTATACTCTAGTGCATTCATTGCCGTGAAGCTGTCTTCAGCGTTATAGCCTGATGACCTGAAGGCTGTGTTGTTGAATGTTTCAGCCTGTTTGTCGTAGTTTTTCGACGACTGTAAACGTGTTTTTGGAGCTGTCCTGAGTAATTCTGGCAAATAAATTGTGTTTTGGTACTTCATCAAGTGTTGTCAATCACTCCAAATCCACGGAGCCGTAAGAAACGCAACAGTATTATATTCAAAAGCTACTGACCTGAAAAAAATATGAAGCCGGTTATAAATATTCATCTCATAGTTTAAAACAGCGACATTTTTCTGGTTTCTTGGAAGATTTAGAATTCGAATATTTTGGACTTCTCTATCCTATCCCGCTTCACTCTTTTCAAAGTGTTCTGGATCACGAGAGATAAAATTCGCCACTGATTGGTAATTAAGCAGCAAGGAACCAGCTTCCAGGCAAATCCTTTGTAATTACGAAATCTTTTACGGTTGATATTACGAAATGTCGTCAGATTTGAATTTGAAATTGCAAGAGAAAGGTAAATATGAATATGAGTGACTGGATAAAAACTTCGAAATTTAAGTTCCTGCTGCAGGGGAATTCATAAAAGATGAAGACTTCACACACTTCACAATTGGAGCTAAATGCAAAATAAGCTCAAAGGAGCTTTGTTAATCAAATAGCGGACTGAGCATCTTCCAAATTTGAAGACTGAAAATTCGAAGAAAGGTTCCACAGTACTGAATCTGCCAAAGATGAGTTCTCTATTTCCTGTTCCTTTTTCGAAATATTGAGAAATGCTGAGAAAGTAGCAATCTCTCTAATTATAGAAATAATAAAAATTCAATATGACTTAATTCTAAAGCAAAAATTCACTGAATTGCGTATTCCGATTTTTACAAATACTTGCTTATTGTGATTTTCAGAAAGACGAAAATTTGCATCGTCTGTGATATTCCTTGTTCCGTTTCAAACTATCAGAGTTACTTGTATCCGTGTGAACAACCTTTCTGACTTCAAGGATTGGAAAACGTCCCCAGCGAGATCTTAACTCAAACAAACATTCATCTAAAAACATTCTTCTGAAAATCTCTAGTACTAGTAGTATGAAGGATGGATCTGATTCGGAAGGTGATTGCGAGAAAACATGCCAGGTGTCGGGAAAGAAATACTAGGTATAGTTCGACCGTCTCAAACGCAACCCTGGCTGGCATTCTGCCAAGACACCTAGATTCGTCCAAAAGGAATGTTATTACTTGCTGCGACGTGAAAGATCACGTGAAAGTCTTCTCTTCTCCGGAAAGGGATATGCTGAAAGGAAAGAAAGTCCCCATCCTTCCACCTTATTTTTTGAGAATAATTCTTTCCGAATGGCGCCTGCGTGTTTGCGCTCATGGTCGCGGAGAAGACGTTCGAACTATATCTATCAGCTACTCGGATTTCTACCTTTGCTTCCATTTTTAACATAACTACAGATTCCTTTTTATTTTCTCCCTTTTTAAATAATAATTAAATATAAGTCTTTAACACTGATAAATATTTTGTCTACTTTGAGGTACTGAGTTTGAGTACTTTGAGGTACTATTTGGAGATACTGAGTTTGACTTGCTTGATCTAACTGCAAGCCTTCGCGGACACATTTTAAAGAAAACAAGTTCTTATTAACTTCCGTTTATTGTTATTCCGTTTGTTGGAAAGCGAATTCAGAACGATTTTAGTATTCGGCGATCTTATCCATTTCCCCAAGTATTTGCTAAAGAAAGTATGCCTTCACAGAGAGCTATTTAAGAGAAATTGCCTGCCACTCACACTATAGTAGGAAAAAATTCTTTAGTGAATCCATTCACAATGATACGAACCTTAGATAGTCTATCAGAGTTATTTTGCTCTTATTCTACGTTATCATTACTGGGCCATGAAAACAATATTAATAAAAGGAAATGAGCATAACAAATTAAACGTAATACCTTAAATTAAGAAGTTAATAGAAAATATACTAACTTATTTACAGCACATATTCAGTTTTTCCACCTTCCTCCAGCTCTTCCCTCCTAAGACTGGATGCTCTCTCCCTTTTTTCATGTACTACCTTCTGAAGTCCTCACACTTCCACATGTTCCACAAAACTTGCGTAGTGACAGTTTCGTAATAGTAAAATATGGCCTAACGGTTGAGTGAACGAGACGGGTACTTAAGCTCAAAAAACCTGTTCGTCTATGTTTGATAGTGTACTATTACAAATTAGTCTAACTGATAAGCATTAATGATTCATCATGCTGTAAGAAGCCCACTAACAGGGAAGAATGCCCTTATTTTTATAGCAGATTAAATATTAAACATCTTTTTCAATGCTGAAGTAATCTGAAAGTGTTCCTCGTAGGGAAGATTTTTTTCCCTTGGGGAAAACAAACTTGTGGAGGCACATTTCGTTCCTAATCGCTGTATGGTAAGAAAGCTTTGCCTGTTTCGTTTGTTTTGCACACAAAACGTGACGTAGCAAGACTGTCCGATAATTCATCCATTATTCACGCAGATTTGTGATCGGTGGATAATTAGCGTGACGTGTCTGAAGTCCGTCTATAACTTTGTCTTAGTGTAAACATTTTACATAGAATTTGAACAGTAGCATATTTCAAACTTCTGATGCAATATGGTTTAAATAGTTTGGACCATTTATAAGCGTCTAGTGTTAGTTACAGAAACAAATTAAAAATAAAAGCACCTGCGAACTTACAATTTAAAACTAGCAATTATCAGTGATATTTTGGAGTAAATTTGAGCGAACGTATCTCTTATTTATAATAAGCTACAAATTACGGTTAAATTTCCTTCCGGTTTTGAAGATCATAATTTAATGTTGAAAGCCAAATTTAGATGTTCTGAAGCTAATGCTTTTGACCGAAAGGTGCTACTTTGGTAGACGGTTGCACGGATTTTGGCAATTTGTTTTGGCGAGCGATACGACTTATGGTAAACCTATTGCTGGACAAGTTATTTATGGAACCGATACTTTGTTGTCATTTTATTTAAAAAATAATGCGTTTTATTATGCATAAATTCCGTGTTTTAAATATTATTTATGGCTTTTAAATATTAAAAATCAATTTAATTTTGCCTTTTTATTTGAAATAAAAATTTAATTGTATATGATATTTTATCTAATTTTATGTTGTGGATGATGTAATCAATGACGACACTTTACTTTAAAAGTAAATGGTTTTAATATCTATAAATTTAATTTAATGTTTTAAACATTATTTATGGCTGTTAAATGTTAAAATACAATTTAATTATGATTTCAATTTTTTTTGTGGTATTTATCAATATATGACAGATTAAATACTCAAAAAAATGTAAGTACATATTTTCCTTTTACTTTATAATTGTATACTTCAATTTTTACTAAAATATTAATACACTGTTTTAAAAAATTTTTGAGATATTTATTGCCACATACTTTTTAATGTTAAATAGTTATATCCTATGAAACTTGTTTTAAAGTATTAAGTAGTATTTTAATTCTTTTAAACGTTGGTATGATGTTTTTAATTCGATATTCAATTTAAGTAATATTTTAATCTTCAGAAAAGGCTTTATCAGAAACCTACAGCATCGTAAGATCTCTCCATCGTTATAGTACGTAATAGACTGAAAGATGAAACACGCATTAATATGTAGAGAGTTCCATGTACAACAATTTACTTACATTTATAACATTGTTAAGAATATGGCGGAAACACCAAGGAATTCTCTTTTAATTGGCACTACAAAAAATATATTTTTTTCGCGTATCTAGTTTCTTGAATCATTTGAACATTTGATTGTTGGAAATTTTATGTAAAGTATGCATCACGTTTGCGAATTGTGACTTACAAAGAGAGACTGTAATAGCTTGAAGCGAAGCTACTTGTATAAAAAATGAAGAAATGCGATTAAGAAACAAAGGCAATGCAAATAAACTCATTTAATTTATTCTTTAATTACATTCAGTGCTTTCGAGAATATAATGTACATATTTAAGTAAGTTATAATGTCATAGAACTTTCTGTTACATTAGGGGATTCTACTGCGTGCTATAAACGGATATTTACGCTTCAAAGAGTTTCTGGTAGAAAAACAAATTCTTCTTTATTTGAATGCACTGTAGAAGTAAATAAACAATTGCAACTGATGTCTATTGCATTGTTATAGAAAATGCTCATTTCTTCTTTCGTCGATTCATTAATCTTTCATTATTTTGCTTACTTATTTAATTTCATGCTAATGGTTTGCAGTTTGGGGAAAAACAATCAATAGGAAAGCTATTTTTGGTTACAAATTATCCGAGAGATTCTTCATGAGTTTAAGAATGGGAACTGTAAACAAAATTACATTACAGTTAAATTAAGATCCATCTTTTTTTTTTTTTTTGGCTCACGAAAGACTGGGATGTGAGGTCCATTTGAAATTTTAAATAGGTAATATTTACTACAAATTTTGAAATTAAACTGTGTTTTCAGATAATTTAACATTTATTAACATTAACATTGTTTCTAACATTTAATTCATTTCTACGTGCATTTTTTAGTCACAAAAATTTTATAGTAAAATTAAATTAATCAAAATCACATTAAATCAGAATTTATATTCATACTACACTTTATGCTCTCTTCAGATTAATACATATTTTACTTTAAAAATTAAATGAATTAAATATTATTGTTGATTTCTTATTTCCATGTAGTTTACTATCTATTCGTTTAATTTAATGTCTAGTGTATTATCTGGTTAAGGGTGGGGAGAGCGGAAAAAATATTAGTATTCTTTAAGACTGTAATTAAGTATTTATTTTAATATTTATCAAAATTTCGCATATATGTACTCATGTATGCGAAATTTTTCTTACCATAATTTGTCTGTAGATTGTCTTTCAATATGAATAATTTCTGCTTAAATGATTTATAAATATATCTGTCAATAGTATATTTAACTTAAACAACAGTTAAATGTTAAAGTCATTTTATGACATTTTATTTAACAATTAGATTTCTTGATAATAACAGCTACAGAAATTTATAGTCTTCTGAAATATTAACCCAAACGATGCAAAACTCTACTCTCAACTCCGCGGAAGATCAGAAGATAGTTTCAATGAAACAAAGAATAATGTCTAACAAGATGTATAAAACGTTGGACATGAAGAGACATACGAGTTTTAAAAACAATGAGAATAAAAATAATAAGTACCCTTAAATATTGTATGCAGGATGATATACTAAAAAGCTAGGAAACCGAAGTTTAGTGTATAAATATTTATTACATAAATATGCTCAGATTTACAAAAGTGTTCAGATTTACAATGACGTAGCTGGGCTTGAAGAATCCAATCTTTCAGCGAGTGCAACTTCTTTCTATTCAAGATCTGTAGGGGATCCTGCAAGTATATATTTGAGAAAATATTAGGAAAATCTAATGACTCCATATCACACTTAATACTTCATAATCAAGCATTAATGGGCTTAAATGATTCCTTTACATATTTGAAGATTTTTTGACATTCTTATGAAGGTTTAGAAAATCTTACTTGAGCTGTTAGGCTTCTGATTTAATTTTATTTTGAGAATAACTACTATTCTACGGTAATCAATTTTAATTTGAGAATAACTACTATTCTACTGAAATGATGAAAATTTCATGGAATTAACTATTATTAATAGATAAATGCATTCTGAATACAAATATTTCAGTTTCATGTTCTGATCTGTTGTGAATGCGTAGCTGAATATAATAACCTTCTCTATGCATATTAATAGTAATTGTCTACTGAGAATCATATATGAAGGAGATCAAACTGATTCGGTGTGATGCGCATGACACAGATATTATAGTTGTCATTTCGGGAGCAAGCCGATGTGCATTATGTGTTAACTAGGATACATAACTTAATATAGATAACAATTCCCTTAAGCGGTTAAAAGGAAAGATAACAATCTCACATGCACATAACAACTCATGGTTAATTTAAGTTAGCATCTCTTGTATCTTCTGTTACGTCTTTCGTTTAGATTTTTATATGCTGATACAAAGTGTACTACATCTTTTGTACAATACACAGTGTTTACACACTTTTAGAAAAAATTCACTAAAGAATTAAAAAAAAAGCAAATGTTTTGGAATAAAAATTTTCAGGTAACAGTATTTCTGGTAAAATATCTGGTATTTGAAACGTGAAATATCATCTCCTACTTTTAAATTTATTTTGCTTTCGAAATACCGCCATGCAAATAAGCTGAGTATTAAGGGATATTTTTCGCACTTTCCCAAGCGAAATATCCCTATTCAATAATTCGAAAAGGTTGTCTAAAATTTGTGAGTGCAAAATAAGCAACCTTATTAACCGAAAAAAAAACAGTTAGTCATTGCTTCTACATGGAAAGAAGAATGCAATCGAATATTCGAAAAAGGTATGTACTCTTCTAATGTTTCTAAAATTAAATCATCAGTTACAAGGAAAAATCGCTCATCGTCATAATAAATTCCGGAGTTTTATATACATCTGTAGTAACAATTAATAAATAATAAACCAGGACATACAGTTTAAAAATCCTAAATAATGCAGGGTGTTTATAAAGTCTCGGACCCATTTTGATGTTTAATAACTCATAAAATAATGAAGATATAAACAAACTTATGGCATTTATTGATGGAATAACTTATATATTTTCCTTTTCAGGTTTGAATATCTTTACTTTTGTAAATATCGTCTGCGCGTGTGATTAATTTCAGATAATGTCATTTTCCATCTAAATATCTGTACTTTTTTAAATATCGTCTGCTTATTAATTGCATTTTTCTCTCCTTTTTTTTGACAACTATTGCAATGTTATGTTTACTTTTGATGTGTTTGTTCTAGTACTTTTGGATGTGATGCCAAAATTACAACCGCAATAGCCTCTGTGGATGCCGACATGCTTGCCAGTATCTGGCGTGAAATTGAATATCGACTTGATATTCTCCGTGCGACGAAGGGGGCACACGTGGAGGTTCATTGACAAGGGTCATGAAATTTTTTGAGTCTATCTAACCATTTATGTTATTAATTTTAATCTAGCTTTATTATTTTATGAATTATTAAACATCAAAAGGGGTCCGGGACTTTATAAACACCCTGTATAATGGTCATCACGTTTTCCGAACCGTATGGCTCAACGCAGAACAGTTTGTAAAACTCTGTATGAAAATCTTTTAGCTGGATGAAGCATGGGTTTACCTAAATAACTGCAACAAAGAAGGTCTATTTATTATCAAAAACGAAGAGTACAAAATCTACAAACCTTGTTTCGTGAATGCAAATAAAGTTTCTGTGAGGAAAGTGATTGTCGCAGGATTCTCTTACAGTGAGAAATTAAAACTAAGGGTTTATATGAACGAAATAAACATATGTTAAAATAAACTCAATATACAGAAAGTTTTACGTCTGATAATTACAGAAGAAATTTCATTCCTCTATTGCAATGAATTTCAAAAAGTGAAACTTCATCAAAACGAAGCAACACCCGGAAATTTTGCGAAAACCATGTGCACTATGGAAAGGGAACTCAACTTTCACATTCTGTATTATATTGTCTACAGAAATTCTAAATTGATTGATAAGACGCAGGATTGAGAAAGAATTGGGTGATTGGTTTTAAGAACCATAAAAGTTAATTTTTCTCAATTTTCTCTTCCATAATAGTTCAGTTATTTGGGGTCTCGACAGAAGTTTTCTTGCATATTTTTGTTTCGATGTGATTTAAATTGCATCGGCATGTAATATGAGTTTAAAAGATTTGCATACAAAATGACTTTAAAATTCTTAGATTTCTTTCTAACCTTTCTATCTATTAACTTTAAAATCTATTAACTTTATTTAATGATTATAATTAAATTAGTAATTTTATTGCGAATTAAGAGACTAAACTTGCGATGTCACTGAGAAATATATCTAAAATTTTCCGAAAGTTTAGCAGTTTCGTAAAACTTTTGTGTGTGGAAAAGGATTTCGAAAATCCCTAAAGTATCTTCCAGATATAAAGCAATTGGAGAAATAAGAGATAATAAATAAAATTATAAAATTTTTAAAATGATACTATTGTTTGTAAATCAGTCAAACTCTAACCGTGGAAAAAGACGTATTGCACAGCTTTTAATTATCCACTTACACATTGTTGTCCATTTTAACGGACATGCAGCAAACGTAATGGGCATCATTAAGTGACTTGCAAAAAATGTCAAGTTTTTGTTAAATATACTACATGCTGGAATATACCAATAATTAGCATTTCAATGCATGATAACAAATCGCATATAAGTAACGATATCTACATTCTGGATAAATAGGAAGACTGCGCTGCGCTTCTTTTTTTTTTGGGGGGGGGGGCGGCAATCGCATTTGAACATTGGTTAGTTGAGTGAAGGTGATATCTAACACATGTCGTAATTTGACTGCGGAATGACCATGGCTTATCGAGATTGCAGGTTTCGTTCCGTGAGGTTTTTCTCGTGTTTGTCAGACTACCATGACTGTCAAGGTGGATATGGAATCGAAGGGCCCAAGAGGACCATATGAACTCCAAGCTGCATATTAGCAGCGCCAGGCCATTAATGCCCGTTAGGACATACAAGTTGTCCTTTCGGTTTTGCGGAATCGTGCAGCCACGTCTCCTTGTCTCAGGAACTTGGCTTTTGTACAGAACAACAACAGACAGCAAGGGCGTCTGCAGCACTAAGGATTATCAGCACGGCAACAATTGTTGCGATTACCCTTGACGCTGAAGCAGAGACAGGCGCGGGTACAGTGAAGCGACGAACGATGACATTGAACCCAGAATTGGCACTACGACAAATTTCCAGGTGAATTCTAGTTTTGCGTATAACATCAAGATGGAGACATGATAACTCCACGTGGAGACATCATAACATCATGATAACTTCATGTGGAGATACAGGAGAATGAATTTTGCGAAGCTGCATTCGTCATTGGATGCACATCCTAGTCACTTGGCGCTGAAGCTGATTGCATAGCCAGTAATGCGTATTGTGGCCTTTACATTTTTGACGTGTTAAGTTCCGTAGATGTTCCTTATCGCTGAGGTCCAAATGCCGCTGTCTTTCAACAAGATAATGCCCAAAACCATATTGCCAGTGCTGTGCTCACCTTCCTCAACACAGAGGGTATTTAGTTGTTGCCCTAGCCAGCACATTCTCCAGATCCCTCTCGCCCATTGAAAACGTTTGGTCATGAATTGCGAGAGACTGGCAAGCCACCACTCTGCTGTTGATGATGTGCGGCCCAGAGGGGAAGCCGCATGGAATGAAATACCCGTATCTGTCATCTAAGCTCAATTTGACTCGATGCTCAGCCGTATTACAGCCTTTGTTGCTCTCAGAGGTGACAGCTTTATGTACTAAATTCTGCCCCAAAGCACCGGCAAACGTATGTGAACAATAAATATAGTTGTAGCAGTTGTGATGGCCAGCCAAGTATTTCCATTATACCTTTATTAAAGAGTTTTATAGTTTCTAAATATGTATGGAGGTGGAATAAAGTTAAAAAAAATACTTGTTGTGAATATTTAAAACTGCTACTGAAAATATTACTTCTCGTAAATTAAAGAAAACTTAAGAGTCATTTTTAATGTTTTCTTAACCGTGAACTAATTAAATATCAATAGAAATGGGATTATATTTATTAAGTTAAAATTACTTTGCAACAAATATATTTTATGTTACACTATTAATTTAAATGGCTATGCTTCTCAGATTTATGCTTGGGAATTACTAAGAAAAATACCTTATATGTACATTTTACAAATTAAATATTTTCAGAATCTGAGAATTGTAGCTACAATTGATGCAATTGAATTTTAAGTAAGGAGCCTTTGAAAGTTTCTAAAACGTGCCGTTTTTAATTATTATATTTATAAAATTTGTGATGGATTTGCACGTATTTTTTATTTTTAGCCAGTAATGTACCTGAATATATTTGATTCTCCTACTCAACTGTAAGCGTTTTTAAATATTACCATTTACTGTTAATGAGCCTTACTTTGAAATAAAGCAGCACAGCTGTTTAAGACCATTACAAATGATTTTACTATGTACTTGCATTTGAAAGTAAACATTCAAAGGTAGAATTTCCTTAACACTATTGACAGAAATTCCTAAAAATTCTGCTGTGCGATTGAGTAAGGTGCTGCTTACAAGATGTGCAGAGCTGTAAAATATTTTATTATTTTTCACTGATATAAATATGCAAATAAGTTTATCGATAAAAAGATTATGCGAAGCTGAAAAGTACTTTGAGGATCTTGCTTGTAATAAAAAACAAGAATAAATGGGTGGATAACGTAGAAATAAATATTCTCCAAGACAAAAAAAGAAAACTTGTTGATAGCCGCTTTGATTGAGTATAAATTTTAGTAAAATATCCTTTTTATGTTTTCGATACTTTTCTCAAAACATGGTTTCTCCGTTTTAGTGCACATTTTTAAGGAGGATGAATACTTTATAAATTAAATTTCTAGTTATTTCAGGGTAGTATAGTTCTTTAATAATAGATTGGGAGGAATAATGTTGTATATTACAATATTTTAATTTTCTAAATTGCTACATTTTTAAGCTACAGATGAAGGGTAATTTTTTTCATTTGTTTAAACGATTTTAATGTAATTCTTTATAACACAAATTCTATAAAAATAAACTTGCATTTCATCTAGCATGGGTATTTCAAAGAATGAAGTACGCTGTCCTCCAAAGTTGAGGAACAGCATGTTTTTCAAAGCTCACCATCACAAAAGTATCAGTAACGTTTAAATTCACAGTTCATATGCATGATAGTAACGAAATTCAAGAAAACATATGCAAAAACAATAGCTACCACTTTTATTTTATAAAAAATGAATACTTATATAGGAGTTGGAGGAAAAATGCAAAAATTGTAATTTTTGTTCGCGAGTGTTGATCTTCAGTTGTTATTACAGTTTCGTGGACAGTATCCAGGACAGTCTATCAATATCTAAGAGAAGTCGTTTGCCCGATTCGTTGAGGTGGGATCGGATTGATGGAAATGGGATGTCATAAGTTGATGCTGCTAGACGTCTTAACGTCTCTCGTAGTGTGGTCTACCGACTATGGAATCAGTTTGAATCTGAGGATTCTGTGTCTAGAGTAGTGGTCGAGGCAGACCTAGAGTTACAACACCTTCGGAAGGCCGTTATTTAGCTCTTTCGGCGCGAAGGAGATGTAGAGGAGTAACATTAATGTACCTCAGCTCATGGCAGACCATTTAGTGGCAATAGGACCATTAGTGACAAGAATCTCTCTTACTACAGTGCGGAGACGCCTGCACAATACAGGTCTGTATGGAAGAAGACCAATTGTTTGTGTCCACTTGGACCAAGGACACAGAGGTGCACGTTTATGTTAGCAAGGGAACACGTCTCTTGGCTCAGTCAACAATGACGTCTGTTCTCTTTACAGACGACTCCAGTTTACACTGGAGAGCGATTCAGGTCGTCAGCTGATCTGGAAGGAACAACGCACCAGATACAACCAATTCCACATTGTGGAAAGACACAGTTACAGAGGTGGTGGAATAATGGTTTGGGCTGGGATCCCTGTCGATGGTCACACTGACCTGCATGTGTTCTGTGGAGGAACTTTGAACTGTGTGAGATATCGAGATGAGATCTTTGATCAATATGTCTGTCCATATGCCTCTTCTATTGGTCCTGGATTTCTTCTGATGGATGACAATGCGCGACCGCTTTGAGCTCGGATTGCTGAAGAATATATTGAGAGTCACGGTATGGAGCGGATGGAATGGCCAGCTCAATCTCCAGACCTGAATCTGATAGAACATCTTTGGGGCTACCTTGGGAGACAGGTGGCTGTTTTAAGTCCTTTCCAAAGTCGTTAGATGAGCTTGAACAAGGATTGCTCCATGTCTGGTCTTTGCTTCCCATTTCACTGACCAACAACGTAATTGACAGCATAGAACGTTCCCGGCCCCAAGGTATTTCAGTTAGGTGTGGACACATTCCCTTATTAGAATCCACTTTTGTATATTGTTACCACCCAAGTTTTCCTAAAAAACTGATATACTGTTTCTCCAAGACTGGAGTTCTCTGCCAACAGTGTAATTTTTCGTTGTAATTTATGTTTGTGTTGAACTTTGGAAACAATCTATGTTGCATTCATTAAAGAACTGTTTATCGAACATGTCTTGTAAATTTCTTTTTTCTGTGTTGCTTCATTCTCAGATTACACACACACAAAACAGAATACGTGCTGCTTCGAAAATGCCTTTTCCGGAAACATCCAGAATGTCGCCAAGTTAGAGAGAAATAGCCAAATCTCACCAAATGTGAGACAGAAATATCACCAATGCCCATGAAAAGAGTTTCTATATCTCTATTCCTATTTAAGCTGTTTTCATAATTTAAATTTTATTGGGTTCAGAATCACAAGACCAACAAAATAAGCCCTTCATACAAAATAAGTGATCATAAATTTAATTAGACAAAAATGCACTTATAAACTATTACCAAAAGTCGATCTCCAAGTTTATCACCCACAAGCTCAAGTGTACTTTAAGATTATAAAATGGTTCATCCAAATGGTGTACTGGACTTTCATGCTCCCTCAGAGGAGAAGTTCAGTGCAAAGAGATAAACGTTGTGCTGATAAAAAGTGTTCTAAACGATTTTTTCCGCGAATTTGGACCTAATGGCATTGCTTAAGTTTTCTTTCCAATATATTGGTCTTTCCTGCCATTTATAACTTAATCCCTTTGTTTCTAATGCTGTTTATTCTTCTGTTATTTACAGCGTTTCCTTTTTGCTTTGCATACGCATTTAATTCCGAGGGACCCAATGAACTTATTCTTTAGACAGAACTGCTTGAAAATACGAGCAAATTGTTTAGAGTATTTTGCTGTTAATTAAAATATGGCTTATTCTTCTTTCCTGCTTTTTTTTACTGCCCTTATATTAATCGTGGACATTCTCCCCGGTAACTTAGGTTAATCGAGTATAAAAATAAAGCAGGTTTAAAACGCACGAAAAAATCATAAACTAATTAATACTTTTTTCAAATTCAGTATAATCCGGCTTGTATAACTTACATTTCCTTGAGTTGAAATGGCCCACGAGCGGCCGAGCGGTAAAGACGCTGAACACTGGTAGTTCGGTCCGAGGTTCGAATCCCGCGAACGGGCTGGCTGCATGGGAGTTTTCGTGGTTTTCCCCATGTGTAACGTGTATACGAGCCAGTTCCCCTTAGAAAGTCCTCCACGAAGGCATCCCTCCCTTTAGGCAGATAGCCCTCGTGTGCTTTGCCATAATTGAATAACCTAACCTAACCTTGAGTTGAAATGATAGCATTTCTAAGAGCTAGCAAACAAATCATAAGTTATGAGGATGAATTTTATGAAGAAACCACCTAAACAAATTGAAATCAAACCTGTTTAACTTTATCAGAAAATCCTAAGACTTCTCATCGCAGTCC
Source organism: Stegodyphus mimosarum (assembly GCA_000611955.2). Lineage (NCBI taxonomy): Eukaryota > Metazoa > Arthropoda > Arachnida > Araneae > Eresidae > Stegodyphus > Stegodyphus mimosarum. The sequence goes on from KK113782.1 coordinate 36,068, forward strand.
TAGAGCAATAACTTTCAAGATGTGTTTAGTATTGTTTTTCCTTTTCATTCATACTCACTGAAAGAATCATTATAGAAAAAAAAATAATTACAGACTATTATGTCGATTCTTCGCCAAATGTGGTAAACTCTCAAACAACATAACTGTCCGAATTGTTAGCCGAGCGCTCTTCATTAGAGGCAGGTATAGACTCTTGTGTTCAGCAGCCAATAACAACGAGTAATTACTGAGGCGGTACTGAACTTAATTAATTCATTCTGCGAAATCCTCGAACCGATCTTAGTAGGGATACGGAATTCGGGTTGTAAGTTCGATGTTAAATTGGCGCCGTTAAACTCAAAGCTACGTATTTTTCGAAATCACAACAATTAGTACAGGCAAGTGTATGTTCCATGATTCAGGTGAGTTGTATTCAGAAAATGCCAGAGCAGAAGATTTACGGATTATTCGTAAATGTAGCGTAGTTGAATTCTTCCGAAAGAAGCTGACAGAGGTTGAGCAGAATGAATTAATTTCTTGTTATAAAAGTAAATAGATATTAAATATCATTTATAGCAATTTGTGAAGGAAATCAATTTTAACTCATTCAGCTGTAAGAACACGTTGTATCAAAATAGCAGATACTTTTGTGATAAATGCTGAGCTGTGTGTAATTATAAAAGACACATTTATAAAATCGAATTTTAAAAGCTTTCATAGTATTACTGAAAAAAGGGTCAATATTTTCAGGTAGAGGATGATAAGAGCCAAATGAGTTTTGTTTTAGCAAGATATATTCGGCAGCTTTATACACCATTGCAAAAAGCGTACTTTTGTGAATAACTCATATCGACTGCTCTAAAAGTTTCTAAAAATAGAAACATATGTCTTAGGTTAGTTATTTCAGTAAACAAATAAATAAATAAAATGGCATAAATGTGTAGTAGTAAATGTTTAAATAACCAGTTTAATTTAATTTGAAGCTCCTTTCCTATAAGGCTTTATTCTCCTAACTGTCAATGCCGGAATACTTAAATGTGGTAGTGCGCGTGAAGTAATGCAAATTCTACTAGTGGGAGAAAAGGTTTAAGTATCAATTTCTAGAAGGGAAACTTAGAGAGTGGGGGAAAACTCTGTTCTTCTTATATCCCCCCCGCGGGGTTGACTCAGGAGAATTCCTGGGAAGTACTGGCTAGGCTCTGTACTTATGCAGTCTCAACCACGGGGGTAAATAAGTTGACTTCACAGGACTAGAGCCCGAGTTTATTCTTAGGCTGGTTCAGGCTTGGCAGGGACCGTACTGGTACTGTCGTGTCTGTTCCTCTGGCTGTGGTGGAGCTATATAGCACGTAGATTTACGACCTTCTCGATAGGGGTTTGGCCCTCAGAGTTCCAGTGGTGGGGACTGACGGAGTAAAGCAAGGCACCAAGACGAATTTATCTGATGCTGAGGGAGCGGTGCCCCGAGGCAAAGGTGTCCAACGATTTTTATTTGTATTACGTTTTAAAGTTTTCCTCCTTGCTGAGGCTACGTATAAAGCCGGGCAGGGACTGTGGGGTCCCCAAGGTCTGGATATCCAACTCCGAAAGGTAAATCCAGGGCGAAGGTCTTGACTTTGGCGCAACCGCAACTGTGCTTCTTATAGCGTGAGCTTCGGCTTGGCATTTATTGCTGGTTAAACGTGGCGTAACAGCTATTACTTGGCTGCCACTAAATCTTTAACTCACTGTTAGGAAACAGGATAGTCTGAGCCCTGTAGCGTAATTATACTACTTGTTAGTATCTGCAAATTTAGAGTTTAGTTCTGACTGTTTCAGTTACCGCCCAAGCAGAGGCGTAGTTTGTTAGCGTCGAGTTGACGCATTGTAAATAATTAACGAGTGTAATAAAGGGTAATTTTAACCCTTCTTCTGTGCAGTCACTACTCTCCAGATTTCACGCAAAAATTAGACAAGTAGACCTTACAAATGAAATACACTTTAAAAACCTTTCATTGACAGTATTTACTTTGAGAATTAAAAAAAAATAAATAAAAACTAGAGGTAAAAAATATATATTTAATTCAAGACAGCCAACAGGAATGTTTGTTGCATATATCTTTTTGCAGGAAGCTGTCTGGTATGTATTATTTTATAACGGAAAACATTCAAATGAGCGAAATGTATGAATAATTCAAAATATAATTCAAAATGCATATCAATATTTCATATTCATAATCCCGCCGAACGGGCTGACTGCATAGGTAATTTCGTGGTTTTACCCATGTGTAACGCGGATATGAGCCAATTTCCTTTAAAAGTCCTCCACGGGGCACTTCTCCCTGTGGCGAATACCATTGTATGCAATACAGTAATTAAAAAAAAATTGCATATTGTACTCCAAAGACCCCGTCGTTGAATGATTACTGTTTTTGTTTGTCTGTTCACGGTTTCAGATTTAGCGGTGTACATTTATAATGAATATAGAAATTTAAAAAAAAATTACTCAATTATGAAAATTGTGAGCATTTCTGTTGTTAAAACTGAATTGTGCAAAAAGATACTGAAATTCTAAATTTATAAAAAGTACAAAAATTCCTATAACATGCACAAGTGTAGATAGAAAGAGTAGCAAGCTTTTATAGAAAAACACATAAGAAATTAAGTGTGCCTTCGCTGTCAGTCAAACCATAGATCTTTTAGCTGGTAACTGAGTATCTTAAGCACTACAACACTAAGGCACTCACTAGAGGAAACCGTAACTTATTGAAAGAGTTTTCATTTAATTTACATAAAGTTCTGAAGCAACTGATTGTCTGATTTAGTTCATTTAGAAATGATATAATCAAAACTCCAGTTGCAAATTTGAAAAGCTACCTTCAGAAGTGCAGCGTTGAAATGCTTTTCCCGGAAGGGACGACGAATTTCAGTCAAAAATCATATTTTATAGAGTAAATGAATAATATATATCAGTGAAATACTTCTTCAGCTACTTTACATATATGTTCCCTGTGGTAAATCATTTTTAATAACACTTCATTTTAATAATGATAATGATTATTATTATTATTAGCAATGAAAGCTGCAAAATGAACTTGCATGCCTTAAATTACTGATGAGCAATTCGTTGTCTGATTACAGTCAAGCTACATAAATCGTATTGCGAGAAATATTTCTATTTAATTCGAATATACGTGATGTATTTCTTCTCATTTTCATAAGCGACAATTTTTGTATGTTGTTTGTTCGTTTATTGTGCACAAAACCATTAATTCCTCTTAGATTTAAATTTTCTTGTAGAACGGTTACTGGCCATTCAAAATGTATCTTCATAAAAAAAGTATCCATAGAGCTTAATATGTGCACCATGCCAATATCTTTATAGGATATGCAAATTATTACAGTGCAACGGGAAATCATCTGCTTTGATAACGCTGCCTCGAAGCACTATGAAAAGGAAGAACAACAGGATGTTTTAAGTACGAAAGGAACAATATAGATTTTCAGACGCATCTTGATTTTGCTTACTTAAATTTCAAGATTTGGCCCAAGCCAAGTTTCACATGGATGTTTTGTAAATGAATAGTGTCCGTGCAGCATGGGGGCACACTAAATATGCTGCGAGCCGCAAATCCTTTCGAGATATTGGTGACAGAGAAAGAGGAGTAGGAGACCCTCGGGCCCTCCCTCCCGGGGTGCTCTCCTTCAAAATTGGGGGAGGAACTGAACGAAATTGTACTGTCCCTGCTACACTACTCAAGGCTCTTGCCAAGGACAGTCGCAATCTTGCTCTCCTTGCCACGATGAATTTCGTGGGCTTGTGCTGATGTTACTGTCGGATAAGGCTGCTTTCAGATGGCGACGTCACATAGTCACAAGGAATAAAATGCAGGAATTCCGTTCACACCTGCGACACAGGGTCTGAGCAGCACCCACTTTGCGAAGCTAAATTTGAGCATGCGTGGATGTGTCTACAGCTTTTCCTCTCTGTTTTCCCATTCAGATTTCGCGCGTTCGCTCTGATTGGTCGACTCTTATCCCAAGTCGGCATAAAGTTTAAAACTTCGAACTTTATGCCAACAGCCCTAAACCAAATTTTTGGACGTAGCACAGATTGGTTGCCCAGCATCGAAACTCGCTTAAATCACTTATGTCCTTTATACCGTCGTCTGAACGCAGCTTAAATCACAGCATGCAACATCAAAAGAACAGTGTGGCAGGCAGCATTTCACAATTCTTCTTTGTAGATTATACTTCTGCCTTGGCCTGACTCCTCCCGATGTATTTATTGCGCATCGAACACGTATGATCGGTGTTGGTAATAGGGTGAACTTTCGTATACCACCCGAAGGCACTCTAGATGAACTTTTGAAACATATGAGAACAACGTGCATTGACGTGTATCAATCATCAAGCATACAAAGCCTCATTATTTCAGTGCCAAAGCGTCTCACAGCAGTTATTCATAGCTGCAACGGCTACGTAAATATTGATTTATTCGTATTCTGCAGGTTGAACGGAACTGCAGTTTTAACAAATTCCACCTTTCACCTTTTATTATTACCCCAGTAAATATAGCTTTGATATCTATTGTTTTCTTCATACTATATTTTGGATGAAGAAGACAAGAGAACGTAGAGGTTTCAATACAAAGGAGAAAAAAAGTCCTTTCTCTTAAAAAAAAGATGAAAAAGGATTTGGTAATTATTGAATTTATTAACCTGAATAATGTTTACATTTATTACTAAAAATCTTCAGTTTTATCACTTGCTTCCATACCAAAAATATATTGCTTATTTAAATGTGGTTTCCAGTTTCTAATTTGTTAGACAATGTATTAATTTGAAAGGAATAAATGAAAATAAAATGCAAAATATAGGCAGTTTTGTTTTGATGCCAGCTTTATATAACGCAAGAAAAACAAAAATCAAACTTACAAGTGGAAAAAAAAATCCTAATCCAAGCTTTTAAGGCCGACTTACCATACATAACCTAGAAAGCTTATCACTAAAAATTTTCTTGCAAAAAAAATAGGAACGAAAACTGATAAGACTAAATTCCCACTTCCAGGTTTGAAAAGAAGGGCTTTGTAGGTGCCAAATTCCGCTAGTATAAAAGTGAAAAGTACGCTCGGAGGTTAGAAATTCAGCGCTGAAGGCTGTGCTTTGATAAAAGGTACTTTCAACCTTTTGTTATCATTTCTGAGTGCGGTTTTAGTGCTTTTTTAAAACTAGACATTGAAAATTTTTATTCAGAAGTATTTTGAATTAAGTATTCTGGAGCACGTTGTTCTTAATTACCAGCAACTTCTCTTGAACGTGTAAATTTTATGACATGTTGCATAGATTAGAGTCTGTTTTACTTTTACTTTTTAGTTTATAGATAAAAGGAATGAAATTTAGTTTTTATCGCAGAGTGTTTGAAGTAATTTCTTCCTGCTGTACGTAATAGTTTGGATGGTCTTGTTGAATTTTATATCTCGTGTTAACCATAAAATGCCTGTGTTACATTTAAGTTATAACTTCTTTTTACACTGTAATTATTGCAAGATACCCTTAGAATTCGAGAAAATTAAGAAATTTGGTTAACTGCTGTTACATTTTACCAAGGAAGGTCAGCAACTGTCGGTTTATAATTTTGTCGGTTTGGTTGATTCTGAAGATCATCAGGTTTGCTTTAATATTTTAACTTGAGAAAATTCCTTTTATTTTACGTTAAAATCATTAAAATTGCTATTAGTATTTTCTGAAACTTGGTAATCTAGCTTTTTTTGTACACAAGGATAATTCCTAAACGAGAAAATACATAATATAAACTTTACTTTTAAAATTAAAACTTTCCTAGCTACGGTATAATTTTGTCCATTGTTCGCTGTACAAGTACACATATACACAGGTGTTTGAAAGAGAAAGAGAGAAATATTCATTATTAAAGATTAATTAATCATCATCGTGGTCTGATGCTGTTACAATCTCACAGACACATTTGATAAAAGCTCTATAATATATGCTCATCATGTAAGAATTCTATAAAGTGAGAACACTTCGAGGCTTTCCCAACCAAAGATATTTAAACAATGAGGAAAAAATATCTTTCTACACTCAACGATTTGGCTTTATTCATTTCTTTATTTATGCTGTAATTTACAAGACTTGTGAATTAACTTTCCCTTCTCCAGTCAAATTTTAATGTAACAGAAATGAAACAAAAAATCTTTTTTTGAAATATTATGTGAAAACAACATAATACCTGTGTTTAATCTATAAGGTATTTTATCTGTGGTTTCTGCATGCTTTCGTGGTGTAACTGGAAGCATATTCGACGCGTATTCGAGAGGGTTCGAATCCCGGAGACGGCATTGATCATTTTTCATCTCTCCTGCTTCAAAAATCCAAATAACTCTTCAATACCTTAACTATTAGATAAATGCTGAAATAAACTGTGATTTTATGTTTAAGAACTTCTCTGTCAGTTTACCGTAACGTGATCTCAAAACCGTTGGAACTCGTTGAAACAGTCTGTTTGGCTATGTCTTACTTAATAGACGACAAGTAAAGAGGTTATTAAAAATCAAGTAATTATCCAACTAGAAATATGGCTGATAAACGACTAATTTTGAATCGCAATGAATCTGATTTCTTTTGCAGATCATAATCTATTCAACATTCTATGCGACTACAGGCCTTCCTAGAACCCTTATCAAGTTAAACGATTGAATCCCGTTGATATATTAGTGACTTCAAAATTACTATAAAAAGTATAATTAACTGGTATAAATTTGTACCCATTGTGCAAAAAATTTGCTAGAGATTCCAGATTAATATTAATTCGACTTAGTTCGAAACCAAATGGTGGGAAAATGGGCATAAGCTAGAACTAAAAGTTCGATACGGTAGAAGACAGAAAAAAAAGTACGAAATAAAAACATGTAAAGCCAGTGTCTCTTAAGATCACACGGTGACATATATCCAACCCTTAAGATGGGTCTCTGAATCATTTAAGACGATCTGTCTTTGAATTCGAATGAAATCTCTGTCCTTCGGTTATTTTAGTTGTCAGATTTCTGGTTTAGTTTTCAGATGATTTAGGATAATCACATGTCCTAGAACAAAAAGCAGGTACAAGTAGAAGCCAGGCCAGCACCTCTATAGTGCCACAGGTAATTGAGGTATTTTGTTGTTGTTTCTGGCTTACCCCACCCGATCGACAGTAACGTCAGATCAGGTCTCTAATACCAGAGCAAGCCCACGAAATTCGTCTTGGCAAGGGTTCAAAATTGCGCCTGTCAAAATTTCTTGGGCACCATACAGACGAAAGTACGACTTTGCTCAGCTCCGCCCAATTTTGAAGAACAGCACCCCCAAGGGAGCGGTCCGAGGGTCTACCACCCCTCTTTCCAAAAAAATTCCCTACCATCAACATCTCAAGAAGACTTTCGACTTACCATATATTTAGAGTGCCCCATGCCTCACACACACTGTACATTTACAGACATCCGTGCCTTCTTCGGGATCCGAACTTGGGTTTCTTTGGTACAGCAAACAGCGTCGCTAATGGCTATTCCGGTGGGGTGTCGGTAATTAAGGTATTGCTGAACCTAGCTAATAGTTAAGCTTCCTCTCCAGCTTTAAGGAAGAATACCCCAGGGGCAGTTCGAGGGTCATCCATCCTCTTTCCATACCACCTGCCTCTCGACTGGACTTTCGTTTCCCTGTGTATTTTGAGTGCCCTCATATCGGACACACAGTATACTCGTAATAGGCCATAAGAAAGAATTGTCAAAGAGTTGGGAATATGCTCATCGCATAAGAGTTCCAAATGCAAACGTCATAGACGTAAACAAGGTAAATCAAAAGTCACTAGATTTTTTACATTTTAAAAAATCACGAAAATTGAAAGATTTACTGTAATACAGAGGAAATCGTTTGCACCAAAAGTCAGGCCATAAAGTCAGATTTTTTTTCTATGAGTTTCGTCCCGCATCTGCTGATGTATCTTACCTTTCCTCAATGCTACTTCTTTAGCATTATTCTGTTTTTCAAATCAAGGTAATAGAAAGGGGTTTTGAGCAGTGATTGAATTGCAGGCTAAAAGTTCACAACTACTGATATTACATATTGCATGGAATGATATTAATAATACTGCCATTACTAATATTGCTGTTTGTAGCGAACTACTAATATTGCTTGTGGTACCTACAGCGCTACTAATATTGCTTGTAGTTATATCATGACACAAAATGCATCCGCATCCTTCACACAAATGAAGTCACACTTAATGTATTAAATTGCATGTAAAAATTGTTTCCTCTTTTGTGTTAATTCTCCGTATGTCGGGAAAAGAACAATGAACGGGATTTTAAATTCGAATATGTACTTTTGAGACATTTTGTTGGACGTTCTCCTTACATCTTCCATTTTTCCTCCTGCAAATACTTAGTCAAACGAATCTGCTAGCCTAAAGCTCGACAGTCGTTAATTCTCTATTAAGAATGTGAAGATGTGACCGGTCAACACAGCATTCCTTTTATTTCGGTTTTTTTTTGCAATCAAACATTTTGGAATAATTTTTGCACAGTTTAACTGAATAGCTATTTTAATTTCTTTTGCGTCTTTACTTTCTTTTCGTTCTTCAGTAATATTATGTAGATTTCAAGTGGCAAGCGACTGGAGTATAAAAGAGATTTAATGAAAACCGTCGTGTGGGGGCAAAAAAAAAGGGAAACAGAGCTCGAAAATTTAATTAGCTGGTTTGGAGAATGGCTGATTGTAAACTTTGCCTCTACTGAGGATTTCCAGTGGAATAGCCGGTAGAACGGTGAGGTGCAATCGAAATTCAAATGCTGGATTATCCACCAGGAACTTACTCAACCCATTAGTTTAAATTGACTTGTGATTTCATCCAGCTTAAATTCTATTACACGAATCAAGTTGATTGTAATATGCTTTAAGTTAAGATCTCGAGTAGAGGCTCATTTAAGATAATTTGCTTTTATTCGATGTTTCTGTTTTTAATGAATTCCTCTTCATTCCTTTCATAGAAGCGTGTGACTAGAGACGTTTTTGATACCTGTTAGAACTCATGCATAATTGTAAAGTGATTTTTGTAACACACATAAAAAAACTTCAAGTTTCATACCGGTGTGGTAACTTGTCTTATTCCCTATTTCTAGACTGAAATATAGTGAAACGATTTTTTTTCAAAACTTAATGTCCTTAGATATTACTACAACAGTTAGTCGCCGATCCTGCTGCACACGAAACAACACACAAACTATAAATTATTCGACGCGCAAGTAGTAGAATGTCATCATACATTGCCACAGTTGCAAATATTTCTTCCATTTGAAAAATGCTATCCGTAGGCCTCCATCGTTAGACTCTCTGAATTGACTCTCCGCAGATTTATCTATCGTTAGACTCTCCGAACATGTGATTAAACACCTGCATTATTTGCATTCTATTCTTTGAAACCTGACGTACAATTAAGAATGAAGATATTCTTTTTTTTATAAGAACAGTGCTGCTGTTTTTGACGGCACGCAACACAATTTTATAAAAACGTCATTGCTTACACTATTCGCATATCAGTGAAATAAAACTTGAATTGAAGCCAAACGCCTTGAATTGAGATCAAAGATCTCGATTATATTTTGTTTATCGAGTTAGTAATAAATATGCCACGGAGTTAGTTTACCAGGTGGAGAGAGTCATTAGTCCACCAAAGTTCTATACAGATTGTGTATAGGGGTCCGTCTTATATACAAATCTTTTTCTCTTTAGTGTGAAACATTGTTATTCAGGGTTCATATCTATGGAGTGAAAAATCTGATATATACACCACATGACTTCCTTGTATGGAATATTATATTATACAGATTTTGCTTTTCATTTAAATTTATTGAAAGAATTGAGAATTAAATTTACTTCCTCGATAGTGCATAAATCACAATAGAATAAATGCGCTCTTTAAAATTAACTATACTTCTTTACCATAGCTACACTCTGGCGCTAAGTTTACTTAAAAGCGTTACATCTCATTCATATTATAACTCAGAATGCACAAAAATTATGTACGTCATCTGAAGAATTATCTAATCTTTGCCATATGTTCTGTTCAAATACTATAATAAATCTAAAATGATGTATAAAAGAAATTAAACATACAAGCCAAAAAAAAAAAGTTCTCATTCAATTAATTCAGATCTCACTTCTCGACAAGGCAAAAATACATAAAACTCAAAATATCTATATTAAAAATTACGAAGTAAATCTTAAAAACTTAATTCCTCGAATATATTCAAGAATGGATTAAGCATGATTTTATTCGCAATAGTAGGAGAAGGCGTTATCTTTGTTTGAAGCTTAATTTCTCTAGATTGGCAACAAATCCACTATTCTCTTAAGTTTCAAATGTAAACAAATATGGTTGCCATGGGAAAAATTATTTGGCTTAGCCGCACTTAAACAGCTTTTAAATTGTTGATAATTCTACAAACCTTTCATGCAGATTTACTAAAGGCATAATAACCTTCACTGGAAGATAAGAAAGACATTATTCTGTCATTTTTAAAGCAAAAAATGGGCAATTTACCAGCATATCAGAATAAAAATCTGAGCTTACTGAGCCGAGTAACAGAGTGGATATATATACATAGATTTATACACTTTTGGGGAGGCCGATTGCAACCAAAATAGGAAGTGCACATCTACGTGTTATAGCAGTCCCATATATAAATTTTGAACATTCTGAAGCTACTCTTTTCTGCGTTATGCGATATACTTACATACATACGTACCTACGCACAGAAGTCGCGAAAAAAGTCTCTTCAGAATCCATTTTAAACCAGTTTTATAATTTTTTGCGGGAAAAAGAGTCCTTTATTCTGTTTTTACTTTCAGATATCATGGAGAAACATAGTTAAATTGCATTCGATAACGTTCAAACTGGATATTTTCGTTCAAATATGATACCCGAAATTATTCGCGATTACAATACTTCCTTTTTATTTCGTACAAGGAAACACATTTATTCAGGGCTCATATCTATGCAGTGAAAAATTTTAATTCTTTAACCCACTTAAATGATTCTTTTAATAAGTGTACCTTTATTGTTTGTAGAAAATACCACTTTCCTGTTTATTATTATGCTACTTTCCACATGCTCAATGATTTGCTTCTATTTTCGTACTTGAAAAATACCTGTTATATAATGGAATAATGCCATGTAATTTATAGAAAAATGTTTTAAATATACTGTAAATAAAATTTTCCGATTATCTTTAAAAATATAATATTAGATCTCCTACGTTTACATTTTTAAAGAGATATGTGAGTTACTCAGAATTCACACTGTCTTGTACCTCTGTGCTTCTACATTTTATAGAGACATTCTAAAATATGTGTTGTATTAAGCTTTTCAATAAAGTTTACAGTAGAAAAGTTACCAACTATTTCTTATATTTTGGATGCACGAAGAATCCTTCCGGTATAATATATGTCATCTGACAACTCATGGAGATGTGAGTTGAACAACATAGTGAACTACACAGTCCAGTCACATTAATGTGACCACCACGTACTTTCCATGTCAGAGTTAAATAACCAATCACAGAAGGCAGGTGGCAGCACAGTGCAGTTGAGCGTATATAAAGGGTGTGTGAGGGCTTCGGAAAACATTTCAATCGTTGGCGTAATGCAGAAACGAAGCGATTTATCCGACTTCCAAAAGGGCATGATCATTGGCTTTCGGGCCAAGGGTGGAAGCATTTCCGAAACGGCTGAGTTTGTGAACTGTTCGCGTGCCGCCGTGATAAAAGTGTACCGTGCATGGCAAAATGGGACTGTCCAAAATCAGCGACGTGGCAAATGTGGTGCACCACGGGCCATAGATGACAGAGGCGAACGACGGTTGCGGAGATGCGTTCGGGCAGATAGACGGGCTACCGTTGAGCAACTGACCACCAAAATGAACCAAGGGGCTACCAAAAGTGTCTCCCAAAGTACTATTCAGCGAACATTGCTGCGTCTGGGCCTCCGAAGCAGACGCCTGGTTCGTGCACCTATGCTGACTGCTGTTCATCGACGGCGAAGGCTAGAATTTGCACGCCAGTACAGCAGCTGGACGTCCACTGAGTGGCGACAGGTTGCGTTTTCGGATGAATCGCGTTTTATGCTCCATCGGACAGATGGACGTTGGCGTATAAGGCGTGAAACCTCTGAAAGGAACCACCCTGCAACCATTGCCGGAACGGTCCAAGCTGGAGGCGGGAGCATTATGGTCTGGGGAATGTTTTCCTGGCATTCTCTAGGTTCACTGATCATTGTGGAAGGCACAATGGATCAATACAAGTACGCATCTGTCCTTGCGGACCATGTTCACCCCTACATGCGCATTGTTTTTCCTCAGGATGATGGCATCTTCCAGCAGGACAATGCGAGGTGCCATACAGCTGCCAGTGTACGTGCGTGGTTTGAAGAGCACCAGGATGAGTTTACCGTCCTCCCCTGGCCAGCAAACTCACCTGACTTAAACCCAATCGAGCATCTGTGGGACCATCTCGATCGAGTTGTTCGCGCCATGGATCCTCAACCGCGTAATCTAGCGCAGCTGGCCACGGCATTAGAGTCGGCATGGCTCAACATCCCAGAGAACACCTTCAGGGACCTATGTGACTCTCTTCCTGCACGTCTCGCAGCAGTCCGCTCTGCGAAAGGTGGTTATTCTGGCTTTTGACAGATGGTCACATTAATGTGACTGGACTGTGTATTTGCGTAACATAATCTTTGTGACAAAGCAAATAAACTTTATGCTACGCATTTTAGGAGACAATTTCATGAATATGTGACGCGGATATCAAGCCAGTAAAACTGAGAAACTATTCGTACATGCTTTTCCATACTCTAAATATCAAGCAAAAAAAATTATACTTCAAATATTCTTGTGAGAGTCTGTCGTTGTTAACTGTAATCTAGTTTAATTACTTTAATTTGGATATAGTTTCAAACAGAATTTTGAAGGTGAAATTGTAGAGACATTAAATGTTTTTTTTAAAAGCAGGATAGATAAAAAAGAGCAATGCCTTCGCCGGGACTCGCACCACGGACCTCTCGAATACGCGTCGAGCGTGCTGACCACTACACCACGAAGGCATGCCAAGAAGGCGGGAGAAATACCTCATATACTACCTCTTTTAAAGGGCGACTGGGGATTAGGGCTCCCAATCGCCAAATCCTGGTGGTGGTGAAGCATCATCCGCCACCCTTTTAGTTCGGGCGCCATTGTAGAGACATTAGGTTACGAAGCAGGAGAGATGAAAATGAGCAATGCCCTCGCCGGGACCCGAACTTCGAGCGTGCTGACCACTAAACCACTAACCAAGGCATGTCAAGAAGGCGGGAGAAATACCCCTAAAAGTATTAACAAACATTAATAGTATTCAAAGGATTTTTTATTTTTGTTTTGTTATTACGTATGGCCTGATTCATTCTCAATTATCCCTGCATGGCTCACTATCAATTGGTTGTCTCTTTGTATTAAATATCTTATATTGTACTAGATTTCCCGCTCTTTCTTTGGGCATGTTTGGGTAGATATAGATTCTTCCTTATCTTTGATTACTTTAAAATATTTTTCTGGTACAGTTACATCGCATTGGGAGCAAACCACATTACGATTTACGTGAGGCTTTTCTGTTCTCTTTATCTTGCACTCAGCAGTATTAAGCAATCAAATGCTGCTGATGCTTTATTTGCATTTCCCATATATGATAGCCATTAGTTTTGATATAAAAGACCAGAAATGATGTCTTAAACAAAGTTTGCTTAACCGGTTTTGGCGAAAACATCAGTTCGCTTGAGAAAGTAGTCTTACTCAGGAATATATCCAGTTTTCTTTTAATTCTGGATATATCCGTAATTTTACAAGTTTGTTAAATATCGATGCCTGCCAACAGAAGATAAAAATTACAGTGAGACCAAAAATTTGAAAATGAATATATATAATAATATGTGTGCAAAGGCATAACACGTATTATGAAATTGGTCAACCATTTCTGAATTTTGAAAGTACAATAAGCAATACCAACTCCATATTTGCCTTTGAATTCTATCAACAGACATTTGCCGAAAGGCGGCAAGTAGTTGCGGGCCGGTAATTTATTTATTGCAACACGTTTACTGCTAATTGACCCATGCATGAATGAAATACGAGGGTCATTCAGAAGCATATAGTGGTCTCACTGTAACTGACCTAATCAAAAAGAAATTTAATAAATTAACTTTTCCGAAACTCTTTTGCTAGATTGCAGTTATAATGTAAAATTACAGTTATAGTTAAGTTATACAGTCCTGTCTATAAAACTGTATAAGTAACATCCTTCAGAGATTACATTTATTAGAGGAAAAATAACTTCTTCTGGGACATAAACCAGGACAGAGACTTGGTTTCCTTGAACATAAAATATTAACGCGATGTCCAGTTCTTGTAATTTAGTTTTAGACTAGACAAACCGCTTTAAGAAATCAAGCTTAACCTTGATTTCAGCATTTTTTCAATCCCAATACAAAAATATCATCCACTCTCAACTTTTTCATAAATGTTTCAAACTAGAAAAGATTGCTTGCGTTCTTATCCATTGACTTTAAGAGGTTATATTTCTTCAAACTATGCCGATTATATGCAGATTAGCAGCTCTTAAAACAATGGGAAAAACATATATTATTCTTGAACCGTGTTGCAACATGGCAAAATGCAATCGACGCTCATTTGTAATAGCGATTATTTCATTACAATGGCCAGTAAAAAACGTTCCCAACTGATGAGAACATATTAAATTCGCTTTTATTACAAAGACCATATCTTCTTTTGAACTAGAATCAGCGAAGAATTTGAAATTTTCAATTCCATAAGTAAAACCTTCATTTGTGTTCCCTTCCTTTATTGGCACTTGTGTGGAAATGTTAAAAAAATTTAGATCACAGAAGTTCCCGAAATAATAAGAAAAACTCAGAATATGTTCTGTTTTTAAAGATTGAAAGAAAAAAAATTTGGAATGATTACCTTTTTTATATTTTCTAACTGAAACTGGATGTTTAAATATTTAATATCTGTTATTTTTTAAGATCGTGTTAACGTGTTCAATCTGTCTTAATTAAATCAGTTTAACGTGTTCAATTTGTCTTTAATTAAATCTAAAAGAATGTATTTGAAAATTTTATTTTTTTGATTTATTTAAATAGCCCAAACGTCGAAACGTTTTTATCATTACAAATCCTAAATACGTATCTAAATTATATAAAATATAAATCTTTGTAGAGCGCACTTAAAAATGCATAAAAGATAATATTCTTTTTTCGTATCTAATGCATTAGCTTAATAAAAGCCAAAAATGTTTCCCTCAATAAAAGACGGACAAATCTCATCCATTCATTTTAAAATATGGAAGCCTAAATTGTAATCCTTTATAAGACAAAAATATTAAAAATCCATCAGTCTTCCTTTGGATTAATTTCAAGGCTTTTTCTGTGCGATTATACATTTGGGAGAAATGCGTTTGTTTCTGGGGATTACAAGAAATCAAAAATTCCTATTCAAGTCATTTAAATTCTTAGTATTTTGGCTTTTAGATCCTGAAGCTCCTACATATCGCTTCAAGAGCAGAGGATTTATTTTCGTTTCGTAGTTGAAGAAAACATGCAAAATACTAGACGGAATTTCTTCGCTAATGTATTTCTATATTTTTCCTGGTACTGTAATATAATATATTGAAAAAAGTAAAGAAATTAATGCTGAAAATGCATCCTAGTATATCGCAGGGAGGATTTCCATTCTCTTTAGTATTAGATCATGTAAGTACTAGCAGAATAAAACATTAAAAAATTGAAATAAACCTTTTGAAGAGCATTGTTTGGCTTTATATGGTATATTAATACTTTAGATCTTCTGATTCTCAAACATAAGCTTTGGGTTCAGTAATAAATCTAGAAATGCTTTCGCTATTGATATTACATGATTATTTTGAATAAAAGAATTTAATACGAACTGAGTGAAATTGTAAGGATTTTAATCATTTTATTATTTGAATTTTAGTGTCTACTGATATATCGAACTTCATAATAATCTCTTATTATTTAGTACTAAGTAAGGCAGCAAGGATTGAAGGAGTGAAAAATACATGCTTTCTCTAGCTAACACTCGGAAAAGATTATAATTTGAATTATTAGCCAAAGGAACATTTTCAGAAAAGAAATTCCAAACAGGAAAAAGAAAATTACTAACTGCAAAATATTGTTTTTTATAAATGTATAAGGTATTTGTCCCCCCTTCTTAGCATGCCTTCGGGTGTAGCCGTCAGCACGCTCGGCGCGTATTCTAGAGGTCCGTGGTTCGAGTCTCGGCGAGGGCATTGTTCATTTCTTCAGTTTCCTGATATTCAAAATACCTAATAAATATACAACTGGCGTCCAAACTAAACACAAAGGTGGTGGATGAGGATTTTCCACCCGAGTCCCGGCGAGGACATTGCTCATTTCGCACTTTTCCTCCTTTCAAAAAATACCTAATGTCTCTACAAATGTATAGTTTCATTAGGTTTTTTCGGAGAGGAAAACGCTAGAAATCAGCTACGCCATCGCCGTGTTGCAAGTTACGAAACTTCTAATTGCTATTTGTACGTGCTACCACTTACACCACGTAAGAAAAAAAGGCGATAATTTTTAATATTCTCTCCCTTTAAAATATCATAGATGAAAGGCACGAACCCTGTCGTTCAAATCCAAGTGGTTACGAATTAACGTCTACCACCTTACAGCAGGGCGCCAATAACATAAGGTTTTTAGGACATACACACACGCGCACAAGAAAGCCAAGACTCAAACCACTGATGTTTCAATTGTTGCCTAGACGTGCTAGAACTTACGCTACGATAGCATGTGAGAAAAATGCAGTAATATCGTATAAATGCATCATACGTTTTTCCGCATTTTAGTATTAATTAGTTTGCTTAGAAATATTAATTTAATTTATGTAACTCTTCCTAAATCACTTCACATATTTTCGAAACATATTCTTTTAACTCATATTCTAAAAATCGTTCATGCTTATTTCTTCTGGCACGGAACAGATTTTAAAAGATAAATTTTTATCGCGTCTATAACTGTGTGATTCTTCGTCAGACTATCGCCTTTCCTTTGAATGATCATAATTCTGAAATACTATTTCACCTTATTCTCAGAGAGAAGAATAAAGACTATCTTCCCCATCGCCCAAATGCAGTTTCTCTTAATAAAGGAAAGACTAGTACATTCTGAACATATTGCAATATATTTGTTAGTAAGTAAGTGTTTTAACTACAAGAAAGGCGATAAAACAGTCAATATGGAAAATTCCCATAAAAATACTCACTCCTTTTTCTTTGAGAATCAAAGACTTAGCTTGTCTTAACATGCAGTAGTCCCACCGTAGTACTTCTGAAATTACTCCTTTCAGTGTGTAGAGACAGTTTTGCTTATGTTATTAAGTGTTGCTTGGAAGCATTTATTTTCTGATCCCTTGGATTTATATTTTCCTGCTCAAACTATAGCTGTAAGATTATAGTCATCAACTGAGTGAATTTTGGCCTCTTGTATTTAATACGTTAGTTGAAATAAAACTGTAGGAGCAAACGAGCATTGTTAATGAAATGTACTCTATCAGATGTGGAATTTCAATTAATGTTTTACACATTTAACATACTTCAGCACGAAATTTATTGTGGCGCTGAAGATATCAAATTTATGCTCTAACGCCATTCGCTTGTTAAGAAACGTTTTGCATCAAAAAACTTAAGCCTTGTAAATCTTTTCAATTAAGTAGATTTGCAAATTTGTTAGTTTTTTAACTGTGACCACAAAAATTTAAGACGTGATCTTTATAACGAGCACTAATGATCTCTCAGTAAGTCTTGCAATGAAGTGGTAACCCACCAAGTCTCTCCTAATCAGTTCAGTAATGTTATTCTAAAATCAATAGCTCTTGTCTCATAAATGAAAGAACCTCAGAGGAAAAATATGTCTTTTGAAAGACATAGTCTATTTATGAAACGTGGCCTGATGTGCTAGTTTAAGGATTTTACCCAGAAACAATTAAAGGAACGAATGGCGATATGTGCAGGGTTTAAAAACTTCAGAGTTATTCTCGACACTGAGTCCGTCATTAGAAACTAACATTTCAGAAACTTTGGAGTAAACCTTTTCATATACATATATAGCTTTCTATATACAGGTTGTATAAAATGTAGCTACAAACTTTAAGGAAAGTTACGACACATCATAAGGATTGAAAATTTCACTTCAATCCATTACCTGAAACGTCAGAGTATAAACGGTATTAGAGGTACGATATCGGAAAGGGCATAAAAGAGTGATTAATTTGAAACATTTATTGGACATCATGTGTGAAAATGGCGTATGAGATGAATATACCTTTAATGCTACAACAGATGCCCGAAGTTTGCAACTTCAGACGCAAGCGTACCTGAGATCGAAGGAATATTGATTGCTGGAAGTGTTCGAACACACTTGTAATTTCTTTGGTTGTAGCAACAGCTCGGAAGAATTTTGCCACGAGATCCATTTCAAATTCCGCAGGATCGTGATGTACGATACCTTGGAGCACTTCTCACAGAATGAAATCAAGGCTTGAAGAATCAGATGAGCATGGGAGCCAGGGAACTGGTCCACCATAGCCTAGTTCATTGATGCGGGAATGACCTGTCCATACGCCCACGAACAGTAAGTTCAAAATGAGTAGGCACTCCCATTATGTTGGAACCACATGTTGCGCCTCACATTTGCTGGAGCATCGTCAAGTAAGCTGGGAAGAACCTGCTGCAGAAAAGATCCGATAATTCGCGGCTGTGATGAGAAATGGTGAAAGGTAATAAGCAGTCGCCGACCAAATATGCCCACACTTTTATCGCGAAGCGATGTTGTGCCGCTTGGTGCGGCATACCGTGAGGGTTCTCTTGAGCACACAAATGAACAAACATTATGCTGATTGAGCACTCCAACTCTATTGAATGTGGCCTAATTAGTGAACAACACATAAGCTGAAAAATTCGCTTATCTGACACTTTGTAGCAGATATCATTGTGCGAAATGCACATGTGTTGGGAGCTATAAATGAAACGTTTCGAAATGAAAAACGTTTATGTACACGTGTAAGGACTTTGCCTTCGAAACATGTTGTACACTGCAACAAGAGACTCTTAAGAGGCAACGGCGCGTTTGTTGGCACCTTGTTAGTCTCAACTACATCCAACAAACATATTCCATAACGACCGAACGAGTTAATTAGGGTTTACCCTCACTTGTCTTGCTATACCTGTTTTAGCTCTATTCAAATTATTCTGAAGTTTTAATTGGTAAAATACATTCATCAGCTTTTAAGTTAGTAAAATAATACAATAAAATCTGTTTACAAAAAAGCAAAATCTTTCACGTTAACTGGAAGATAGACACTCAATAAGCTCAGTCTCTAACAAAATGTTCATGTGAGAATCACTAGAAATACTCCTTTCTAACTATTTCGGAAATGAATCATATACTATCATTCATATAACTAATTGCCTTACTTATCATTCGTCTGGTAAAAAAAAGCTAGCTCGCCATAATAAACTGAAGTCGTATAACGTATGTAAGTGAACTGAAGGCTTTCTGAAATAAAAACATTGCAAAGAGTAATAGAACCTCACATAGTAACCCTAAAAGACTCTACATAGTAGCAGAAAAAGAATACAAAAAGAATTCCAAGGGATGGATATAGAAACGCGAATGTTTATATCATGAGAAAACACTCTCGCACGCCAGCCTGCCGGCCAGGAAATGAGTGCGTTTCATGCTGGCACGTGGATTTAGGATTAATAACAAAAAACCCTTTGGCCCTGGACAGACACTCGCGAAAGAGACTGCCGGCCTCAGTGATAAGCGCCTGTTTGCGCTTACCATCGTAAAAGGTTTAATGAAGAAGCCCAGGTATTTTTTTTAACTTTTAAATGACTGGAAGAAATTCTTTATCTTTTCCTTTCAGCGCTCTGGGATTTTGTGCTTGATAAACTAACATTAATTTAAGTTTTAAATAATAGTTTTTGCAACGGTCCAGAAAAAATTTAAAAAAAAAACTGAATTTTTAAAAATTTGGGAATAGAGCGAAGATCAAGGGTAGACTGCATATTACTTATCTATTAGCAGTTTTCATTTTGTTCTTGAACAAAGTTACATGTTGTCTCACTGTGCCAGCCTCTGCGCATGCTTAATCTGAACCGGAATTTAGAAGAAACTTTTCAATGATTTTTCTTTTATTATAGATCTAAAGCCTCGTTTTTCAGATTCAAAACTCTGTTCCCCTTGTCTATCTCTTCACCTCGTAACAAAGAAGCTAAATGTAGGATCATAAGGCAAAAATCCCTTTGATTGCCGTGCAAAATTATTCTGTATTATACTTTATATAAATATTCCAAGCTGATTTTCCATCATATACTGAGAGCTTCATTAAGGGGAAAACTGACTGAACCAAAATGTTGTGCACAGTAAGGTAAGCCATGTATCAATCGAATATGGCTAACCGAACGTTTCTTTGCAGCTTGAACTGGTTTCCGAATCTTATATAATCTCTGGACTGTCTTAAGTCTGCGATTCAATGCAAAAATTTCTTGATTAACAATCCCTAACATTTTTTATTTTATATGCTATGGATCCTTTTCAATTTTTTTTTGTTTTGTTTTTTAAAGAGGATACTTTTCTCATTCATACCATCGACAATTTTCTCTTCAATAGGTTACAAAGTATTTCTACCGCCTTCTTAGCATGCCTTCGTGGTGTAATGGCCAGCACACTCGGCGCGTATTCCAGAGGTCCGAGAGGTCAGAGTTTCGGGTCTCGGCTAGGGCACTGCCCTTTTCTCACGTCTTCCAGCTTCAAAATTTCTAGTGACTCTACAGTGGTGCCCGAACTAAAAGGGTGGTGGAAGATGATTCACTGTCACTAGGATTTGGCGAGTGGGTCTCCTGATCCCCAGTCGCCCTTTAAAAGGGGGAGTATATAAGGTATTTCTCCGGCCTTCTTCGCATGCTTTTATGGTACAGTGGTCAGCACACTCGATGCGTAACCGAGAGGTCCGAGGTTCGAGTCCCGTCTTCTAGCTTCAAAATTTCTAATGACTCTACAAGGTGCAATGCTTTTCTGCCCTTCTGATATAGGTGATCTTCTGATCTGGTACGGTTGCAATTTTAAAACGCTTTGACGGATGCGGAATACCATTATCTTCGGTATAACAGTGTTTCGTGCCACTTCTTGTGCGTTACTTACTGCACTCGTTGATTGTTCTCGTAGAGCGTCAATCTGCGAAGCCACATCGGAAGAACTTATCTCTGATAAACTTGGTGTACTTCTAAGAAGGCGGATGACCCAAACTTTGCGTTTCTTTGAAATGTTGTACCTGGGAACTCAGTCCGGCAATAGTAATTGGACCTTAACCATTCTTCCATCCTTCCTTCTGTGCCCCGAACCTTCCTTCTGTGTCTGAAATCTTCGTAAAGCTTCAATCGGCGATTCTTGGCTGAGGTAACACAACTTTACTAATGTGAGCATCACAGTTAAAACTTTATGTACGAGCAAGTCAAATGAAAATCAAAATGAGCTGTTGATCTTAAAACCGTCAATTTATAGAACTCGGTTTTACATATTTCTTGTTACTGCGTCTGTGCGGTGCCCTCTATGGACGAAAATTTTAAATATTTTTTTCTTTACACACACACACACACACCAAAAAAATCCCCCTTCACGAGAATAACATTTTTCGCAAACTGCCTTCAGTTCTACTAATTCCTTCAATTTTTAGGAATTTTTAAAACATTTACAGACTTACGGGACACCCTGTATATATATATATATATGCCATAATTTTGAAGCATAGTCGTGATGGCTGAGTTGTAGAGCGAGATGGAGAAGTTCACAAAGCATGAACTTAAAGAATTTCCAGGCTTTATTTTTGCGCATATAAAATCATCGCCATAGATGTTTATCCAATCATAATGAAATCCTGTACATTTCTATGATTCAATCATAACGAAATATGATAAATTACTATGTACATTGATTCTTAAAAATTTAAGATACAAGCATTTTAGACGAGGAAGGAAAGCGAGGAGATATTAACAAGGTAGAAGCTAGGAAAAGAAGTGACGCAATTAGCTCGCCAGAGTATTTATACCAGAGCAGGTGCGATTCTAGAGACAAGCTATGATTTGTTAATGTTAGTTTTCGTTGCCTTTTTCAAGCAGCGTTACGTAAAGTAAAAAAATCTCGAATTTGGGAGAACAGATGAATTTAGGGGGACAGCACCAAATTTAAAATGTTAATTTTGAGGTCTCCAATTGTTTTTTTACTGCAGCTACCGTATTTTTTATATCTTACAGACACATATATTAATATTGTTGCGAAAAATTCGGCGGTTGCGCCTGTATGTAAGCTTTCCGGCATAGCACTAGGGTTGCCATAAAATAGTGTATGGTAGGGTTGCCAGATTGGCGACTTTATCGCCCATTTGGCGACCAAATTGGCGATATCCCATGGTCCAATCGGGAAGCTTCTAGAATAACTTCCTGTCGAGATATTTCTCGAAACGTGTCGAACTTAAAGAAAAGCTATATAAACCCTTGCGTTTCTGAGAGCAGTTAGTGAAGTTGTGAGAATAGCTGCTACGCGAGAGTTTTGGTGAACGGAAAGCGATCGAGATAGTGCTTTGCCGTGAAGCTAACTTTACAGTATAGCTTGACAGTGTATTGGTGATTGTTCCACGGTGACAGTTTAGTCTTGTCGTGAAGCTACCTTTACAGTTAAGCCTGAAGCTGTGTTGCTGATTGTTTCAGCGTATTTATTGTAGATTTTCGACGCTTTTAAAGGTAATTTTGGAACTGTGCTGTAAATAGTGATTCTTGTAAATAAATTGTGCTTTTTATTGTTCTGCATCGTGTTTTCATCGGATACTCTCA
>KK113782.1:69901-99528 GCA_000611955.2 Stegodyphus mimosarum
TGTTGAGCTCCGAGAGCAATCGACAGAGTAGGGAGCTATACTCTAGTGCTTTTCCGTGAAGCTGTCTTCACGGCTATAGCCTGATAGCCTGAAGGCTGTGTTGCTGGTTGTTTCAGCGTGTTTGCGGTAGTTTTTCGACGACTATAAACATGCTTCTGGTGCTGTGCTGAATAATACTGGCTAAATAAATTGTGTTTTGATACTTCATCAAGTGTCGTTGTTAATCACTCCAAATCCGTGAACCAGTACAGAACGCAACAATATAATACAAGGCGATAATATTGTGTAGGAGCTGTTTGAAAAGTGATTCGACGCAAAACGCAGTTTTGAGACAAATTGCCCTTTTGAGTTAAAGCCCCTTTGGACTAAAAATTAAGTTACATATTCGTTTCAAAGCATTTATTTCAAATATATTATACACATTTAATTTTCTTTAATTATATACTATATAAATTATATATTATTCAACTGCCGAGTAAAACAGAATATTTTAGAAAAAAGGAGAAAATAAGGAAATAATTGATTGCGTTGATATGCTTAGAAATACCAGTTTTTAAGTATTACAGATCCTTCTATTTAGAAAGAAATTTGAGAACAACAAATTAGAATTTGTTCACAAACGATCAGCCGGAAGTCATATTTTACTTGAAGCCCTTAAAACCCTCTGTAAATCGTAGAACTGGCGAGTGGTCGTGTGCTGGTCACATCAGACTTTTTATAATATCTAACATTGCTTCAGAGTTTATTGCTTAATGGTGTAGCACACAAACTTAAATTTTCCAATAATCGTAACATATTATGGGAATATTAAATATTAAAACAAGCATTGTTTATGAAAATCCTTTAATGCAAAAGTCCCTAACTGGTTAAGGGAGCTGCGTGGTAATTTTCATGTTTTTTTATGTGTAACGTAAATTCTAGGACGTTCACCAAGAAAGCCTTCCATGAAGGTATCCTTTCCCTAGGCAGTTGTCTCACCAGTGGCTGAGTGGGGAAATTTAGAACCGAAAGGTTAAAGGGTTGGCCGCATGATTGGTTTCGTTGTTTTCGTCTTGCGAAATATGAATACGAACCAGTTTCCTTTAGAATATCCAGCACGAAGACATCCCTTTCCTTAGGCAGAAAATCATTGCGTTGTCATATTCGAATAACCAGCCTTAGGCAGACATCCCTGGCATACTTTCACATAATCGAAATAAATCCATGTCGTGACTTGCCTACTCGCGCTCAAATGGATACTGGTTTGATAGCGTTTACCATACGTAAGATGAATATGAGTCAGTTTCCTGAGCCCACCAGCGGTCAAACTGTAAAGTCGATGAATTCTGGTAGTTCGGTCGAGGTTCGAATCCTGGCTTCTTGGGCGTTTTCGTGGTTTTTCCCAAGTGTAACGTGTATACTATCCAGTTTCACTTAGAAAATCCTCCAAGAAAGCATCCCTTCTCTTCGGCAGATAGCCTCAAGACTTTGCCATAATGACATAAACCAAACATGTAGAAGTCCTCTCTCCATTAGACAGATATCCTTAGTGTGTTTTGTTGTAATAAAAAATATCCAAATTCCAGATCCTCTGTTGGTTTGTCATGTCTCAGTTGACGACGAACGAAGTGGCTGCATGAACTTTGTGACTTTTCTGCTTCTAACATGAATATGATATAGCATTATTTAGGAAGTCTCCCATGAAGATCTCCCTTCTAAGACAGACAGTTCTAACGAAGCATTTATAACTCGAGTTGGATGTTTTATTGCTTTTAATTTATTGCTGCTTTTTTGCTTCGCTATATGTAATATTCAGGGTGTTTATAAAGTCACGGACCCATTTTGATGTTTAATAATTTATAAAATAATGAAGATATAAGCAAACTTATGGCATTTATTGATGGAATAACTTATATATTTTCCTTTTCAAGTTTGAATAGCTTTACTTTTGTAAATATCGTCTGCGCGTGTGGTTAATTTCAAATAATTTCATTTTCCAGTCTAAATATTTGTACTTTTCTAAATATCGTCTGCTTATATGCCAATTTCGACAGTGTACAAGGTTATTAAGAAAAAATTAAGACTGCATGCATACAAAGTTCAAAATGTTCAAGTTTTGGAACCGGACGATAGGCCTAGTAGGATGGCCTTTGCAACAGATATGCTAAGGAGGATAGAAGATGATGATGAATTTCTGAAGCGCATAATGTTCTCTGACGAAGCGTCCGTTCATCTTTCTAGCATTGTTAATCGCCATAATGTGCGCATATGGGAATCTGAAAACCACCATGAATACCGTGATGCACAAAGGGATTCCCCAAAAGTTAATGTGTGCTGTGGACTAATGCACGACCGAGTCATTGGGCCTTTCGTTTTTACAGAAAAGACGGTCTCATCAGCCGTATACTTAGACATGTTGGAAAACTTCGTATTTCCACAACTAGAAGAGCTTCAACCAAATGCCTTTTTGCAACAAGATGGTGCACCACCTCATTGGGGTACCATTGTTCGTAGTTCTTTGAATGACCATTTTACAGGAAGGTTGGTTGGGCGAGGAGGTCCAATTCCTTGGCCACCCAGATCACCTGATATAACGCCGTTGAACTTTTTCCTTTGGGAATTTGTAAAGGACAACGTTTACAGGAGGAGCGTGTCGAATATTGATGACCTAAAAGCCAGAATTACAACTGCAATAGCCTCTGTGGATGCCGACATGATTGCCGGTACCTGGCGTGAAATTGAATATCGACTTGATATTCTCCGTGCGACGAAGGGGGCACACGTGGAAGTTCATTGACAAGGGTCATGAAACTTTTTGAGTCTGTCTTTATTGTTTTATGAGTTATTAAACATCAAAATGGATCCGGGACTTTATAAACACCCTGTGCAATAAACAAATAAATAATAAAGTAGCTTTTGCTGAGTGACTTTTCAGTATTTCGTAATGCGACTGAGTAATAGTTTTTTTATATTTAAATTGCGTAAAATAAATACTGCGTTACAGATATAGTTCACCTAAGTTAACCGACGATGGATTAAACATTCTTTTTACTCTTTATTTTATTATTTATTTTAAAAGTTCGAGACAAAAACTTCTGTGATAATGTTAAAGTTTTTAAAAACGTTAAATAGAACACAGACGTTTGCCATACCGAGGAGAGCTAAAACTGCAATATCAAGATTATAAAACTTTCAACATTCTTGTTTAGAATAACGAAATTATCGATTGCTGAAATGAAAGACCAGTGACATATAAAGCTGCATTTAGTTCCAAATGTCTTAAATTAATCCATTAATCACTAAATAGTTCTTGATTATTTAGTGATTAATGATTGGGGATTCTGGTTTAAAGGATACCGTATCGAATGATAAGCGGGGAAAACTAATGTACCAAGGGCAAAGCATTCTATAGTCGTGATATTATGAGAATTTGTGGAAATCAATTTTGCTTTATTATAAGCGATTGCTTCATGATGGATAACGTGTATCCATTACAATGCAGGTCAAATACTAGAGCGAACATAAATATTTAAATCCGGAATTGAAATCTGTTCCTGATATGTGAATATGCTTTGACATGATAAATTATATTAGTCTTCCAAATTCTTTAGGTATGTCATACAAAAGTGTTTGTGAAATTACGCCAAGTCAAGGAAAGTATGAGATTACTTAAAACTATATCTGTTTCTAGAGTAGTTTTATGAAAACATCTTAGGGCAAGAATAATATCCGAATAAATTTCGCATCAAAAATGCGAGATTATTTTCTACTTCTGCTATTTAGATTAGGCAACGGAACACGAGTATTTCATTAAGCCCTTTTTAACACTTGCTCTATCACGTAAGTCTAACAACATGTCTGTACCTGCTTGAAGATGAGAGGATAAAAATGAGAGTGGTTACGGATTGATACGCTTATTTGATATGTATCAAAGTGAGATGCTTGTTATTCGATCCCCAAAATGCTGTCCATTTGATATTGGATGTCTTGTCCTCCCAAGGATTTTTATCATTTTTGTAGTTCAAGTGCGTCACTTCTCCAATCGCTGATTTAATTAGCTCTGGAATATTATGGCTTCCATTAACTTCAATGATTTTTTTATTTGAAAATTCTTTCTTGAACAGTTGGAGTCGTCAACTTCTCTCCCTCTCTTTATATATATATATATATATATCTGATCGACGTTTTTGTCTTTAAAATGGCTCACGAACTACTTACTACTATCTTGACATTTAACGCATTAAAACTTATATATTGGTAACTGATAATGGAACAGAAGGTATTACACACGCATGAAATTTTATTAATAATATTTATTAATTAAAAAGTAACCGTAGAAAAAAATAAATTTTGTTTTATTTTCGTATATTTAGTCCGTGTCTGCATGTCTTCAACCTACTTTTGTTAAATTGATGCGTATCCAGACAAAGCTATTGATAGTGAATCGATAATTAGGCAGCGATATTTAGCCTTCACCAATTTTAAGCAATTATTCGATTAACGTAAGTATAATACAATAATAACTGATTGACATTAGTATGCAGATCCAAAACAGGAGTAGATACATTCATCACATTTGGTGACACTGGAATACTTTCTTGAATGATGTATTTCCAGAAGTCTTCTTCTAGTTCTCTGGTTTTTAAAGTCATGAAATCTGCTTCCAAAAACGTCAATCACCTTTTTAATTTCTTCAACAAAATTTCCAATGCTATGATTAAAACTGTGACGTGTTTTTGAAGTGATCGGACATATAAAGAAAGGGATTCAAATTATTTTGTTGAAGATCTTCTATTAGAATTATAAATATGGCTTTATATGTATTAATGCTGGTGATCATTCCAATTATTATCATTTCAAAATTAAATCAATTTCGAAGTAAGAAAAATAAACACCGAGCCTTTTGAGCATTTAAATTTGCATATTCTTTATCTCTGTCTTAGAGAAAAGTTTTCAATCTCAGTTAATAAATAGGAAACTGTTGTTAAAATTTACAGCTCTGGTTATTCTTCACGAAGCTGCAGCTGGAAGCCGTTTGAAACGCCGTTTGAGAGAACTTCCTTAAATCGAATTAACATTTACGAACGTAATGTCCATTATTCCCGGCTAACACTTTTTAGTGAACTATGCAGTGGTGGCTCGAAATACTTGGGATGTCTTCATCATTGTGTCAGAGAGTTATAAATCCATTTATGCAGCCAATCGTTACTCTACCCTCTGCTGATTTTTAAAGTAGTCTTAAATATGATAGTATTTTAAATATACTTTCGAAAGAGTTGAACATATCTACATCTTTACCTCTGTATTTTGAAAAAAATCAAACAAAAATTTTTCTTTCGACATACAGCTTTTAAAAACCATACGAATGAAAGTAAACACTAAGCAAAGTAGACGCTAACTCGAACGTAAAGCTTTAATTACAGCAATAATTTCAGTCGTCATCTTAAAATCATTTATAAATGATAATCTTACATTTGCAAGAAAGTTTCTTTTACGAATTATAATTTTTTGATAAAATATGGTTTATTCTGAATAATTGAATTGATACTGCACGAGAATACAATATGGTTTCAATATGTTTTTTTCAGAACAGTTTGTTGAGTTCTCTATTGAATTTTAAGATAGCTAATTTTATTTTCTCTAAAGATGATTAGCGTGTGGATAGTTTTTTTAATTTGCTATATAAAGTTAAAAAATGCCTTTCTAGATTACCTTGTTTAATAACGGCTGCGAATGCTTTAAATATTAAACAGCGCCATTTATCATTCATCATTATATAAAAGCAATCAAGTTCCCTTTCATCATAAACAAGTGTAACGTCCGAACGAGCACATTTCTTTAAGAAGGTTTTCCACGAAGATATCCCCTCCACTTTTTCGAGGGGTTTATTACTCACTTCAATGAGTAGTAAAATGCAAACAAAGTGTGAAAATAGACAATTTTAATTTAGTAGAGAGAAAGAATACTTTTAGTATTTTTCACAACAGTAATGTTAAGAAAAATTAATATTGTTTTCCAGAAACTCTAATACACAATAGAGAATATTTAACAAGGCGCACAGGAATGCAATCTTGTTATTTATTGTCATACCAAGTATTAAAAGATGGCGCGCCGAGGAGTGTGTTTTAGATGTTATGTTGGAGAGCGAATGACGAGTAGAGCAAGATGACGTTAAGACACCGCCCTCCCACACTCTAGACGACTAACGTGGAAGACGAATAGCAAAGGCAACAATGAGGAGACAATACTAAAGGAGTCATGATCTTTTTTTCTTATTAATCACAATTAAGTGCCGCCCAACCGTTATAGTGTTTAGCGTCGCTGATTGCCGTGCCGAAGAGACCGGGTTTGAATACCGGAGAAGGCATGGATGTTTGTAAATGTATAATTTTGGTGAGGCAGGTCGGAACTCTAAATATGCGGAGAGCCGAAACTCCTCTCGTGTGGTTGGGTGGATGGGGAGAGGGGTGGGATACCTTCGGACCCGTTCGCTCAGATGCTGTTCATTAAAAATTGGAGGTGGAACTTAGGAAAATCGCATTGTCACCTGTAAGGTGTTCAAATCTGTTGCCAACGGCAGGCATATCTTGAGCGCTCCTTGCCACGAGGAATTTCGTGGGCTTGGGCTGATGTTGCTGTCAGAAAAGTGAGCATAAGTAACAACAACACGATAAAGTGGCGATTGCAAACTGAAATTGTGTCCTATGCATGATCGACAAAGGAACGATCTCTTCGTGATTGGTTTGTTGGCGGTTCTTGTTGTATGGGTAAAGAATGTGGACAGTACGACTTTTTTAAGAAACACGAGAAGAAGGGAAAGATCTAGATATGCCTCGAATGATGGTTCTGTCATTTACATTCTCACATCTTCTACACTTTGGAAAGACTCTATTAGTTACCTTCTGAATCTTGGCAACACTCGGATAGTCAGGCTCTAGATGATTCTCGCAGAGGAAACCGAGACGTTAACAATTCAGTAGGCTTGTTAAAATTGGTCTGACTGATAGAAGTTACAAGTTTGTGAGGCATTGAGGTCAAGTAAAAATGATAGTTTTATCCTGTCAGAGCAATATAATCTTCTTTGTTACTAAATTAAACGCAAATTTGTTCAAATAAAATAGGAAGTTCTTGCAGTGGCTCAGCTATTGCAAAAGTAATAATTATTTTCATTTTCAATTATTTTATATTTTTGCTCGTATTTAATTATTTTATGAAATTAAATTTAACGTTTTCTCAATATTTATATTGATATTTGTTTTATGTTGAATAGCAGCAAGTATTTGTTCGTGATGACTTCCAGGGTTTGAATTCGATACTATTGTTTTTTGCCTTTCTAACTAGCAGCTAATTTTGACAGTTAAAAGCATCAAAATTTGTTATCCGGTTTTGATTCTTGTTGTTCCTAAACTGTAATAAAATTTGAATACTCCAGCTGTATACTTACCTGAATATTGATCCCATAAACTTCTGAGTCAGTAATTTATCACGATTTAGACATTAACCCTTTATTGGCACAATACAAAGCTGAATAATTACAGGCTCTTGCCGATACACAACACTATCTAGCTACATCCAGTATAAATACTGGAATTTAACGGTATTTAAAGCTTCTCGAAAACACATTTTACAATCTTTACTATCGGCCCTTTCAGATGCTTCCAGGGGCAATGCTGCAGGGTATAAATATGGGTCGGCGAGCTAGGAATTTCTGTTGTGAATCAATTGCAAATCAATTGTGAAACTTAGCAGTTAGCTTAATTACGAGTTAGGGTTTACACCGAGAGTGATATTAGGAACATTTATGATTTGTTTCGTGTGCTAGAGAGGAATTGCTAAACATCTAAGTTCTTGGCTTATTTCTAATCGTTTACTGTATGTCCTATTCACGGAGCTTATTTTCCTAATAAATAGTTTATTTCTGCCTATATATCTCGGATTCATTATTTAAAGGCACATGAACAATTCTGCATCCTGCAGATCATAACAGATGGTGCCAGAATTTGGGTTTTCTTTGAATGCTGATAACCAGAAAGATGGAAGAACAGCCGAAAGCCATAACGAGGTGTTGGTAAAATTTAAAATGCAAATGCTAGGTTACGTAAATGATGCAGAGTCAATAATTCAGTTTCTCACTTTACATCAGCACGCGTTATTAGAGAAGTTATTTTAGCTTGATTAGTCGAATGCAACAGCCGCTCTTCGTAAGTTTAGAAATCCTAACAACCAGCGGGAACGCGCTGAATCAGTTAATGGATTAAAAAGAGTTCATTCAGAAGTTTGAGGAAACAGAATTCTTATAAGTTCGGTTTGGGAGAGAGTGAAAACCGATATCAGAGGAGACAGTTACTGATGTCGAGACTACAATCATTGGGACCATTGCTGGCACCAGCAAAGCCCGGGAAATGGCGTGGCAATTGGATTTGAATCTTTCACCAGCATGGGAAATTCTGCGGTTCTTCTGTTCTACACACACAAAATAAGCCACATGCAGGTATAAAATAGAACAATTATGATAAACGGGTGGCATTTGCCCTCACATGGAAAAATGAGGCCCATTTTGCCCTAAATGGGACTGCTCATACTCAGATTTCTCGAATTTGGGCCATGAAGTTCTCGAATAACTCCATGCAGTTCAGCAAAGTCTTCTGTATTCACCAAACGTCATTGCTTGGTGTGGCTTCACAGTAGACTTCATCGGTGGACTTTTACTTTTTGAGATCTAAGAAGACCACACTCCCGTATTTAACAATTACTCTATCAGAACCACACTCTTGTATCCTTACCTTGCAAATGTACCATGACATGTTGACCTGTGTTTTCATTCGACAAATTCAGTAAAGACAGTTATGGTGTCAGGTAATTTTTACATAGGATGGAGCATGAGAACCATCGCTCATTGGTCTATCTGCACAGTGGTTGTTGCGTTATCCCTTTATAAAATGATCATAAGTCGTTTTTCAACTTGCATGGCGCCTCGGTGCCCGGATTTATCCACGTGTGACTTTTACTGTGGTTTATTTGAAGTTCAGAGTCTTTCCCCAGTCATCTTAACACGGCATGGGAGGGAAGTCATCTCTTCATAGTTTGATTTACAAAATGGGTAGAAATTTTGTTATACATTCATACATAATTGTACACATAATTTCTAATGTGAAGGGGACTTATTTATACGTTATTTGAGAAAACTTTAGGAAATTTTAAAATTATCTTGCACATTTTTTTAAAGTTTGGAAGACGATCATCATATTAACACTGCATGCATATATATTATCGAAATTAGGTTATAAGGTGTTTCTCCCGCCTTCTTCGCATGCCTTCGGGGTGTAGTGGTCAGCACGCTCGACGCGTAAGCAAGAAGTCCGTGGTTCGATTCTTGGCGAAGGCGTTGCTCATTTCTCATCATTCCAAAGGTCAAATTGTTTTAGTACTGTTTTGCTATATCGATATAATATTTGTTAAGTTATACGACCAGAAGACATAATGCAAAATTTTGCTGAAATATTTTAATACAAAAGCTTAATAAACTTAGGGAACATTCTCTACTATATAGCAAACGCCGCTTAATGTGATTACGTTTGTGCGCGACTGTTATGGTAACACTAACTGAATGATGATATTAAACCGTGAGAAAAATATACTTCAAAATAGCCGTGAAATTGAACTAATTTAATACAAGCAATACTAATTTATTTTTTTCAATTATATAAAAACAACTAGAAATATATAAACAAATATTTTGCAGCATTTTAATTAGGAAAATGCGAAGTTTATTATGCAACAATTCATTTATAAATTGTTCATAAAATTCCTGGAAATTATTTGACCTATGCCTGTAGCTCTAATCTTAATACTTGCAAAGCAATCCTATTGGAAGAGAACTTGGCAATGAAAGTTAGGTAACAAAGCAACCTTAGTTTGACGTAAAAGTTTTCAAGGACTTTCTAGGAACCTTTGTCTGATCCTCGCAACAGCGATAGAGTTATCAAAAATTTACTCAATCAACAGACGTATTGAAAATTGATGTATTGTTTTGGCCTAATTTTAAAGCATTTACTAAAATCAAAACTGAGGTGTTTCGCGATTTAATCTCTAAATTTTCGGCACTTCTCTGTAATTTGTAATTTTTAAAATGCCTTTTATACTCATTTAGCGTCCGTATGTTTTATTTCGCGACTTTATTTCATTTAAAAAATTTCTTGTATAATATCTTGATTATTTCAACCGAATTTTTGATCACAATAAGCGATGTATTTTCTATGCTTTCGTGCACAAAAGAGCGGATCTTAGGCAATTCGCTAACAATAATCGAATTATAACATTAACTATGATTGTAATAATTAACGTCTTCTGTAATGTTCAAATATTTTAGTAGAAATTAATAGGTGAGATTAATTTTTCCTACTATTTTTAAATAAATATTAGTAACATTAAAATGAAGCTGCAAGAAGCATCGGATATTAGTGATTTGAAAAGTTTAGCTATAGTTTTGAATATATATATTATTTACGTTTAATAAAAAATGTTTATAATTCAGGATTGGGCTATGACTAAAGCTCTGTTATTTGAATTTGAAATAACGATTCTTTACAGCAGTAATTTTAAATTAGAGATTTATTTTAAAATTTCTAATGGTTTGGAGCTGGTATGAAGCATGAAGGTTTTTGTTTTTGGATTCTTTGAAACATTTTAATATTTTTTTTTATTTTATATCAGTGATTACTAATCTTATAGCGATGTTTTGGAAACTAGAAAAGTTAATTCTTTAGTTCTACGAAAAAGATTTATTTTGCTTAAATATATTTGAAGGAAAAATCAATCTATCATGAAAAATTATCCAACCGTTTAAGCATCTGATGTATATATTTGGAACCAGTTGCACAGAATAACACGAAAAATTTACATGGTTATGGGCAAGGCAATGAAATTCTTAATAAAACAAAATTTATTCCTATAAACTTCTGCAAATGGGGGCAACCCAGTAAATGCTTACAAGAACGAACGAGGTGTTTCATCCCTCTGTTAGGCATCTTGTTTATTTAAACAGTTTTAGAGTAAAGCAGACAAGAGATGTCTGTGTAAGGACAGAGATATCTGCATGAAAGAGTTTATAAGGAAATCTGGCTCTTATTCATATTTCCACGGGAAAAACCATGAAACTGCCAAATTTTACTTAAGGAATAGAAGACTAAAAATTATTTTGTGTAACACAATACCTTAAAATCTGCAATAAATTATTGCTGCAATCACATTTAATAAGTGTTTCAAAAGGTTAATTTAAATTTTAAGTGATTTTTGTTCGCACAACTTCAGATGACAACAGCTTCGTGAACCTTCAAGATACTTCAAGATAATCAAAGCACAAATTTCTGTATTAAAACTTCAAAGAAAAATATTCAAGACTGAGGGGAAAATGTGTATTTTTTGAGAATGAAAACATACGAGGTAATTTATATACAGTACAATCTTTGAAACCAGTAGGTTGCATAAGGACAGTTGGGAATGATATAAAAATGCAGGGTCATAAGCGCCATTTTCATGAGTCCTCCTCACTTATATACCGAAGCAAGAAAAATGCAAATAATCAACGATAATTTAGCCGGTATTCGAATTCCGGACCTTCTAGTTTACCGAACGTGCTCGCATTGCATTTTTGTTTGGGAGCAACATGTTGTCTTTTTGAAGAAGGAAATACGAAGAATCATCAGTGCCCTTCCTGGGATTTGAAAGCCGCTTCTTTCGCTTGCTACTGATCGTACTTCTGATTACATCAAGACACGTGGTGAAGAAGGAATGCAGTATGTAGATATCCATAACTGAGCATGGTGGTTTGTTCATTGATCTGCAAGAAGGCCGGACTTTACATGCCTTAATTACCTTAATGAAAGCAAGGAAAGGAAAACAGGCTAATATAAATTAAAAAGTTCGCCAAGTGTATTCTTCTTGCCTCAAACTGAAAAAAAATGCGCCACGGTAAATTTTTATCTTTCTAAGTAAATTTCTCACTAAAAATTAAAAAAAAATTAATATTAAGGTATAATTTGAGTCGTAGAATCGAAATATGGAAAAAAATTGGCATGTCATTTCAGAGAAATTCCGATTTTGTGTCAAAATACCTATATTAGAACAATGCTATGTATAAACCTAATATATATTCTATGTCGAGCTTTCGAGAAATGAAAAACGCAATTTGAATTTCGTCAATCGACCCAGTAGAACGGGAGACATACAAATGTCCTTTTTTTTTGTTTTGGTCGCAGTGTATATTCTATGTTTCTCGCATAACTCTAAAACGATTAGCCGTAGAACTTTGAAATTTTCAATATGTGACTGTTATAGGATCTAGTTGTGCTCCTTCCTTTTTATTAAAATCTGTATTACCAAATGTCTACATATATAAATGAAAAATTATCTCCTACGAAACGTTAACCGAAGTTTAGATAGTAAATATATACTGTTGTGGAAATTAAATTTGTAATTTGATATTAATTAAGGTAGAAGTGATAATTAAAATCCTTAATTAAAGAATTAGAACAAGAGAAACATTGTTGATCCCATAGAAATATCCTGACGTGTCAAGATGAATTGGAATCTCTCCATACAACCACCAGCAACACATGAGGATCCCGTTTCGTCATTTTGCATTTCTGAGCAACATCCCTATTCTATCAAAATCGCTGAACAACCTTGTATTTGGCGTACATTTATTAAAACACTCAATCGATGTCGAGGGCAGCTACAGGTCCCTCCTCATCAGGAGAACGAAATTTCTAGAAAGGGAAAGCAACCTCAGTAACGGCTTTTTATACCCTCAGGTAGTACCATGCGCGCGGAGGCAACGCCATCTATCGGCAAAAATAATAACCAAGAATTATGTTAATAGAATTTTAAAAGCGTTAGGAAGGTCTGGATTGGACTTAAAATCAGTCACTAAACATGCTAAATCTTTGTTAATATGAAAAGCCTCGAGAAAATAAAATTCACCAACGGAAGAGGCTTTTTGGATAATTTTGGTAGATCCAAAGTCAAAATTATGATTGAATTTCCAACTATGATACGTTATTCAAGACTTCTTAATTTCGCCTTTTCGGACATAAGATTCACGTTTCTTGATAAGAAACTGTAACGCTCTTGGCCAATATATATCAAGCCACACTGACACGATATACTATAAATTCCCCAAGAATTAAAGTCAGAAACGCAATCTTTTAGAGTCGAACCGTGAATTTTATTGATAAAGGAGAAACTGACTTGAAAATTGAATTTCTGGAGAATCCGTGCAATTTTATAACTACAAAAGGATAAAATGGAAGCACGACAAGATCAATAATATTATTTCTAACAGTGGAATGTCCTGATAAATGTATGCCAAATACAAGGTTATTTCAACGATTTTGATTGTCACATTGGCGTGTTTCTCTTCTTTTCTAATCCCTATTCTAGTTCGAAGGTTTCCAATCAATTTAATAAAATTTTGATTTAAATCTTAAAGATCTATTAAGTTCAGAGTTTTTCTCTCTGTATTTCTTTATAATGTTCTGGATTTGCAAAAATGAAAAGACATTCTCTATTTTCATTTTTGCAAATTCTCCTTTTAGGAGATTTCTAACTCGCTTTCGCTAATTTGTTTCGCCAGTAAAGCCAAACTGATAATCCTCAGCATCAGTTTTGAATCTAACATTTCTGTTTTTATTTTCGAAATTTGCTGTTTGATTTCAGTATTCTCGTCTAATTTCCAGTAAATTTTATATTTCTACTTTTTAATTAAAAAAAACGCTTTTCAATTTTAATCTTACATTATATGTAGATCTCTGACTACCAATTTATAAGTTTTGTTGTATAAAAATTAAATTATCTTCTTTTATGAAAACGTCTTATATGAAACAATATATTTTATTATTGACTTTATTAAAATTTGGGATTTTTTCCATTTATATATATATATATATATAAAATTCATGTTCTCGGTTTATTATTTTTTTGTATTTTAATTTTTGTATTTCTATTTTATTTCAATATTAAATTCAGTAAAAACTGTCTAATTTAATTCTTTTGCATAATCTAATTCCTTCTCTTCTTTAATTTAGAATAGTTCATCAGCTAATTTTAGGTACAGAAACGCAATTGTTTATAAGTGGAAGGAGGGATTATAATTGAGACTGATGTATCCTCCTCTTGATAACGTTATATCAGATTTAATTGAATTCCTCTTCTTTTATATTTTTTCTGGTTTTTGGGTATATTTTTTTAGGTTTTTATAATTTTTAGGTTTTAGTTTCACATTTCTTTAATTCTTATTTTGCATATTTATATGATACTTTGAAATTTATTGGTATTGAATTTCACTTCTTTTGGATCTTTGTGTAAAACTGATTCTAAATTACTTAGTTGTGTCTCTTTCTCTCTGCATATATATATATCTTACCACCCCTCTTTACCTGGTTTAAAAATCCTTACCCGGCCTGCAATCGTTGGTCGTACTCTCATATTTCCTGTTACAGAAGTTGTTTTGGCAAATGTCAGATTAAAAAATATATTAACTTTGTACAAATAACGAAATCTAAATCTCAATGCAGTCTCCCGGTTCTGTGCTTATATTTGACGATTTTTACTCGTTATGGAAAAATACAATTATATGAAGTTTGACCGCTGTTCGACCAAAATTGACCTTGATATTTAATTCCAAAATCTGCAGTTGTTGATATCGTTTTCAACCTGCCTCGAAGGATCGGTTAATTGAGTTAGAACAATTCGAGGTAATAAGTTGAAATGAAGTGAAGCAAAAGATATGTATAATTTAATAAGCCGTACAAGTCATGTGGTTTTAAATCGGATTTTTTTTTTTGAAAATAAGTAAGTAAATAAGTAATAAAGAAAAAATAAAAAGTAAAATGAAAAGAAAGCAAATAAATCAATAACAATTTAATACTTAATCTTCTTTTAGTTCATAATGTTTATTATTAATACCAATAATCTTTTGCATAGGTATGACTGAGAAGAAATGATTCGATTAGAATGGATTTTTTACGAAATTCACGAAATTGTATTTTACGAAAGCAAAACAAGAAGGTTGGTTAAGCTTCTTCTCAGGCAACTGAGAACCACCTCTGGATAAAGTGTAGAGATTTTTTTATTTCGTTTAAGTATTTTAGATAACTATATGGATTTCTGTAAACCTATTAGATTTTGAAGCTTCAGGTGAATGTGGATAATAATAGAATGCAATAGAAATATAAATATTTAATTGGAAACGTATCCGGTTAGAAAGCAATCCAAGTAAAATATTTGGTTACAATTTCCTGAAGTATGAAACATACATAATTATAATAAGAGAAAATCTGGTAGCTGTTGCAAGTATGTAAATGTATTTCACTTCCTTTTGATCTTCTGGATAAGCATAATTTACGAGAAAACTGATTCATCAGCAAGGTCCGGTAAGCGTTCCTATGGTAACGCTGCGAATTGACTTTTAACGAGGTGATATGAAAGTATATTCGGCTGTTCACTAAAATCTGAATTCTATTTTAATACTTCATCTGAGGTCTTTCTAAATAATTACTTTTATTTTCTTATTTTCGCTTTTAATTTTTGTTTAAATTTTTAATAAGCCTGTTCGCAAATTTTGTAAGTTAAGATGTTAAAATATTT
Organism: Stegodyphus mimosarum; assembly: GCA_000611955.2. NCBI lineage: Eukaryota > Metazoa > Arthropoda > Arachnida > Araneae > Eresidae > Stegodyphus > Stegodyphus mimosarum. The sequence goes on from KK113782.1 coordinate 85,526, forward strand.
TGTTTTCAGTTAACTAAGGTAGAGTAAATCCTCTTACTAATCAGTATTTTTATTGTATTAATGTCTTATAAAATACTATTCTTTTATACAGACTTTTCCAATTCGCAATCTTGCGACTGTATTCATAAAATTTGCCTCTTATTTTAAGAAACGCCGTTGAAATATTTAATATTTAAGAAACATTAAGCCCGTAAATTTCTTTATTTAATATCTTACGTACATTAACTTGAAAGTAAGTATTAGGTCAATATACATCATGCGTTCAGTAATTTAACTTTTTTCATACATGGATTTTGCTCTTCTCATATAAATTCAGTTCTTATAAGCACCCGATTTAAATAAATTTTTCTAAACAATGATTGATATTTAATTGTTTAGCCCTATCATAGCGTCAAAGAAGAAATGCTTTTTATTAGAACTGCAGTCTTCTTTCAATTATTCGATTGAGAATTAACCAGATCCTGTCTAAAATAAAGTTATGGAACAATGGAATAGTAATTATGACAAACCATTATCCTAAAACTAACACTGTCTATGAAAAATACAAATAAGAAAGATGAGTGCGTGCGATAATAGTGCTGATAGCAAATAATATAATATTATTTGGGAATAGTTTTTATTTACAGCAGTACGTAATATAATTTCATTTAAACCGTAATGTAAAAACGTTGTTAAATCACCTTTTAAATGTAAATTGCTAATTTTTAAAAAAAAATAAAATGTACAGCCATTTATCTTGTAGAGAGATTAGCTATTTTTTGAAGGCAGGAGATGTGAAAAATGAGCAAAGCCCTCGCCGGGAATCGAACCACGGACCTCTCGAAAACGCACCGAGTGCGCTTGACCATTACACTATGAAGGCATGCTAAGAAGGCGGAAGAAATATCTTATATACTCTCCCTTTGAAAGGGCGGCTGGGATTAGTGTACCCAATCGCCAAATCCTGGTGGTGCAAAATCATCACCAACCACCTTTTTTTAGTTCGGGCGCCACTTAAGAGACGTTAAGATTTTTCAAAATAGGAGAGAAATCAAAAATGGGCAGTATCCTCGCCGGGACTCGAACTACAGACCTCTCTAATATGCGCCGAGTGTGCTTGACCATTACACCACGAAGGCATGCAAAGAAGGCAGGAGAAATACCTTATAACCTTATGTACCACACCAACTCCTATCAAACTCCAAGAGTATTGTGAGAAAAAACTAACAATATGTGAATTAAAGAGTGAGGAAGAAACATACAAAGAGACCGAGAGAAAAAATACCAAAAACAATTTACGTAACCAAACAAAATTTTTATCGAGATAAAACGGGCCTAAAATGCTGATAAATTGTAATGACTAAACATTTTTGCAACTAATTATAATATAAATCAATACTCTTTTATTTTTTTACTGCTCTTGGACTATCCGTAATTTTGAGTTAACTATAGACATTGTCCCTAAAATTACCTCCTTCAATCGAGAGATGACTGCAAATATGAAACGTGATGTTGTTTCTATCGTAATGAAGCATCCGTTGCACAATTATGAATAAAAACTGTGCATCCTATCACAAAAGTTTTGGATGTTATTATTTGTGACAAAACAGTCCAGAGCTATTTGAATCAGAAGGGATACTTACGTAGACGAATTCATGAGGGAAATTGGCTCGTATTCATGTTACAGATGGGGAAAAACGGTAAACTCCTATTACCTATACTCCGTTCTCCGGAAGCATTGGACGAATTACTGATTTTCAATAGATTTATTTATTAGATCATTTTTATTTCAGATTTTAGGTGATAACAAGCGTTATTGAATGTATAAAGATTAATAAATATTTTGATTATTTATCTCTCTGAGGTTATATCCGCGATTTTAAGCTATTCTCTTGGTGTGTTCAAAAAGGTCATATTTTTTGCTATGTAAGTAAATAAATGATTTATGTTTTTAATCAAAGTTCAGAAGACTAACTATAACTTTTTGTGTCTGGCATGTTTTAGGTGCTTTTTCATAATCATTAATTAAATAATTTGAAACTTGACTTTACTGTCGTGCACGTTAATATAAACATTCCTTTGAGTGTGAACCTATAAACTTCATAATTTGAAATACATACCAATCGCGTGTTTCCTTCGTGTGAAGTCTTATTTTCTGGCTTGTACGAAGTAAAAGAAGTACTGTAATCGCGAAAAATTTCGGATACCATATTTCAACTTTTGATTGCTCACGATTCCATTTAAGCTATGTTTTTGCGTGACATCTGCACGTACGGACAGAATAAAAGACTGTTTTTCCCTAAACGGAATGTAAAATCAATTTAAAATGGAATCAGAAGAGATTTTTCCCTCGACATCTGTACGTACGTATGTATATATCTCGCATAACTCATAAACGAGTGATCTCAGAAAGTTGAAGTTTTGTAAAATGAGACTGCTATAACATATAGTTGTTGACCTGCCATTTTGGCTGCAATCGGCCACACCTAAAGAAATAATGAATCTCGAAAATAATGCTTCACATTTTGGCTGCAATCGGCCACACTTAAAGAAATAATGAATCTCGAAAATAATGCTTCACATTTCCTTCTGCGACGACTATCCATCGCGCAGCGTTTCTGCTTGCACGGAAGGGTGAGTGCAGTCTTGGGAACACAGCGTGACAGCACCAGTCGGCTCCAAGCTCCTGAAGTGTCACAGTGCCTGTTTCAGTAAACCCTTATGTGAGCGCTCGGTTGAAATCTAGATGGAAAACCTCTCGAGCAGTTATATGCAAAGTGTTGTTTGAAATTTGAGAAAACGCCGGCGTTGATTCGTTCCTGATTTATCACCACACAACTTCTTTTTATTCCCAAAGATTAAAGAATCGCTCAAAGAACAGCATTTGGGTACCCTGGAGAACATCAAGGCGGCTACGATGAGGTTACTAAAGGACATCACCGCGACAGACTTCCAGGACGCATATAAAGCATAGAAATCGCGTTGGAACAAGTGTGTTAAAGCAGGAGGGATGTATTTCGAAAAATATTGAGTAATTGTACGAATCAGTTCAATAAATTTCTTTAAAAAATGGGCGCATTACTTTCGAAACAGACCTTGTATATATATATATATATATGTACATTTCATTATATTTATATATATTTCATATGGTTATATATATTTACTTACCCGGCTCGGTGAGCTCAGTTTTCTTACTCTTACATATTGCTAAATTGTGCATTTTTTGCTTTAAAAGTGATTAAATCATGTTGTTCTTATATTACGGTTAAGGGTTTTATACCTTCAGTTAATCTGCATGCATTAGTTGTGGAATTAAGAACAATTAAAGGTTATTTAAGTGTTACTAAGCCTAACGAAGTCGCCATTTGTTTATATTTCAAACTCTTAGTAGAATAGTGAATTATGTCAGTTTCTGCACCTTGAATGCTTTTTTGCCGAGTGGGACCAAAATTAATTAAACATTCAGTTTTGTACACCGAAAAATCTGTCTTTTTGCCCGTTGGCCGAATTGCTTGTTTTTGCGTAGAAAGTCTAATTTTAATTGTAATAATGGTTTTTTTTAACTGTCTTTAAATGTAGTTGATGTGTTAGGTTTTATCTGTATTTTACAAATTTTAATGAGGAGGTTTTGACGTTTTATGTATTTTTGCCTTGTCGCGAAGTGAGAACTCAATTAATTAAATGAGAAATAGTATATCTGTAAAGTAATTCGAGGAAATAAGTCGACAAAAAAATACGTATAATTTAATGGGCCGTCCCGTGGTGTTCCACATAACATGTTTTTGGAGGACTTTGGATTTGGCCTTTTTGGAGTCAAATCTGCTATTGCCTCTACCTAGCATTATCCTCCGACATATGATTGGTACTGCGGCAGGCAGCTGGGAGGCATTATTGCTTTTGGGGGTAATCAGGCTCAGCAGACTACTTTGATAAGGCTTCTAAGTGGACGCCTGAAATGTCTTAAATTTGACCCGGGAAATATCATCTAACCCCATCTAGGAAATTTAATACTGATCATTTCACTCCTGAACATCTTCTCACCTGGAACTCACCTGGTTTGGGACTGGAAAAGAGGACCCATTGAAAAGACTTGCCTTCGTTTTGAATTTATTGACAGTTCTTGGACTACTAAATCTGATGTAGCCTAACGTCTAACCAGTTAGGATTAGTATTAACAACAACAACACGTTGTTCCTTTAAGAATCTTCAGTTATTTTCATGCTCTTCTCTTTTATTAACAACAAAATGGTACATGTTTGTATGAGATTATGTTTTCCATTAATCCAATCTTACGAATTTTAACTTTGCTTCCCTAACATTGCAGATTTATTGAGAAGTAGAACTTAACTGGCTGCCATTTAAGGAAATTGAAGGCGTTAGAAAGACATCATGTGTAATATCGTTTTTCTCTGTTGAAATGTGTATTGGCTATTCCACTTGATTCCAACTAGATATGCATTTAACCGTTTGTAAATTTTGTATTTAACTTTTTTAAATAATATTTCTGGTATGAAAGCTTGGGAATTTTTCATAGCATCTCTTTTGTTGCAGTTTTCTACTTGCAAAAGTATCAATCTTATAAACTGGAACTTAAATCAGTAATGGATATGCCATTTGTTGCTTTTAGATAAAATAATTTATATACAGTATTCTGGCATTTTCCACTGAGAAATTATTTTGTTAGCTTTTCTTGAAACTACCCATATTCATGACTCCTATCATATATATGTATTTCAATTAGTAATTATAATTACATAAATTCCAAAGGCGCAGTTTTCTGTTTTTTAGTTCTTGAAGTAAACAAATGCCTTGAAATATATGTATTTTTTCATTTATATGAAAAGAGTCGCACATTTATTAAATTGACGTACAATATTCATTTAAATTTAATTGCCAATTTCACAATCAGGATTAAATTTTATTTCTTATTTTACAAATTTGCTTAAGTATGAGAAAGCACACAACGTGAGTAATTTTTGTATTCTTGGTTTGGTTCCTGGCTAATTTTGAAATAGTTAATGTAGTAATAAAAAAGTGAATTTCGAAATACCATTTGAAATAAATCGCACTAAATACAAATAACATGCAACAATATCTTTATTCGCACTGCTTTAAACATTACATTGTTAATATATATACATATATTTCATATATACTTACATATTCTTAGCTTTACATGACAACACATAGGCAAGGAGTCGCGCGGATCGCACGTTATGCGAATTTATACACAATACAACAAACAATGCCACATTTCTACTCGCAACAAATAACTTATTTTTCTATTAATATTCAGTATTTCTTTCATTTTTAGAGCTACAAATGCGTTTGGCTGCTTTTATTAACATGCATTCTGTACACAATGCATGTTATAAGTAACATTAGTTATTGACAGGCTTCTATTTCCACGAACTTTGAAATGATACTATTGTAAAGTTTCTTATTGTTTCTCCGTTTTGAAAAAAAAAATTATGAAATTTTAAATAGCTCGCAATGATTACAAAAGCTTATTTCTGATATAAGAAATAGGTATAATATTTTAAAAAATTAAAACGATGAAAGGCTATCTGTTCAGTACATCATGTGAGGCATTTAGCAATGTCTGTTTCGGTGAATCATAAGAGATTGGCTTCAATAATAGATTGCACCACATGTGCTTTTTAAAAATAAAAATGAGATACAAAAGCACGTTCAAAGTTTTGAATAATTTCCTACAATTAGTTTACCTTTACTAATATTTTGTTACAAAATATCACATTAATGTATTAACTTGAGCTACTATAAAATGTTTAATTTCTCAAAATTTCTATTTAATTTAACAGTAAACACAATCTCTTTAATTAATATAATTTGTGTTATAATAAGGAAATTATCTTATTGTAAAAGAATATACAATGTAAAACTTTATTCGTTTATAGCGCATGTTTATCTTCAGAATGAAGCTAACAATAATATATTTTCCTTTCTGAATACCGAAAGCTTAAATTTGTATAATAAACATAAAGACAATAGCTTAAATAATCAATTAAAAGAAATATAAATTTGTGAAAGCGAGAGATAAGAGTATAATTTTGAACAAATATTAAAACGATTGATGTTCTAATGGAGTACTTGAAACAAAATACAAAATTTTCACCTGTCAAAGAATTGTTTTATTTATTCAACCTCTTAAAGTTTCTAAAGTTTTAGTATTCTCTCATTACCTACCTTTTAATCAAAACACGATGTGTAATTTTATAATGGCGTTTTAAATGTCTTTTCCCTGAATGGGAAAATACGGGAAAAATAACATTGAATCAGTGACAGTAAAAACCAACCAGTTCCAGTCTCTTTAAAACCATCTTATTTACATTTCATTTTATTTCTTCACGTATTTAGGTTCAGTGAGTAATTGTACCAATAAAAATTTACTATTCACTGAACGAATTTCTTCCATTACTAAAAACAGAAGATTTAAAGCTTTAAATAAAAACATTTGCGGTGAAATGAAATTTTACTATTTTACGAATCATTGGCCTACCTCTACTACAAACTGCCCTTTAGAAGAAGTTTCTGAAAGTGAAAAATTACTGAAGTTATGTAATATATTGGGAAATTTGACAAATATGAAACAAAACACTAGTACAGTCAACTACCAGTTATCCGGAGTTCGATACAAAAATTATCATCATAAACATCAACGCAATCATCAGATAATGTTACAAAATCTGAGAGATATTTTCATACACAGCAGTGTATAATTTAAGTATATGAAATAAATGTGAAGTATACAAACATTGTGAAATCATCCATTAAAATTAATTTCTTCAGTCTTAAAAATAAATCCAGTGTACAGCCACTAATCTCCTGTTTCACATTGACTTCTAGCGAAACATAAAAGTAATGCAAACAAAAAACTGACAGCATGTGTACATTGTGAAAAAAGGAAGAAACAAAATGGTAGAAAAAGAGAACTTTGAATAAGCGACTTAACTTACGTAACCAAATGAAATTATTAAACTGCTTGAAAATGGTTCATGTAAATTGTTTATAGGCACACTGCTAGTCGATATTTAAACCAAAAGTGTAATTGTTTATGTTAATTATCTTCAAATGAAGGCAAAATAAGATTTCTGCGTACAGGTTAAAGAGGTAGATTCCAGGAAGGATACATATGTAAGTTGTTCAAGATTTGAATACCTTTAGAGTGTCACATCAAGAAATTAGAGCACCTTTTAGACAGTGAAACTGTTAATTAATATCTTTGCAAAGGCCAATAACACTATTGCAGACCATTTTTTGCCATTCTCAGAACGAACAAACTGTAAAATGACTAACAGAAAATTGTTTTCAGACCTTTAAGTACTAATGGAATTCGAGTAAGGCTCACTACTGCTTCGCAAAAGCTTTATGAAGGAGGCTACATAAGGAGGAAAACCATAGCTTTGTGGTCTGACTCACTTGGCATTCTAAAGACTCCCATGGAAAACGGCGTCGTTATTTTCAATACAGTCATGAAGAATGGGACTGTCTATTGTTTTAAATTATTATAAATGTGTGTAGATCTTGAACAGGAACGATTACGACATCATGAAAGCGATTTTATGATTTGAAGTAAAATCATTCAAAAAGGGCCTCAAGAAGCTGCGTATTTTGTATAGAAACTGCACCCAGTTATAAAGTTCTATTTCAATTCTATAAATGAACAGAAATTCATTTTTGAACATGGATAGTGTTCTCAGATAGCTCAAAATAATGATTAATCAAGAGTCAATTAAAAAACAAATAGAGGAACGATGAACCTATATTATTTTTAACAGAAAAATATAATGTTCGTCAAACTTAAAGGATATTGAAAGTAGCTTATTCGCAATGATTAATTTTGTATAAAAGCCTTCTTTAATATATTTAACCATGTTGCCATTTAATTTGTGTTACAATGCTGAATTAAAAGCTAAATTTATTAAAATTTAAAAAATGAGGGGGAAATAATTTAAATTGTTTTGATAGAAATCATTTTTGATATGGTGTGTGGCAGCGTTTGACAGAAATGCAAAACTTCCTCTTAATTTCATATAATTTATAAAGTGTTGATCAAGACTTCCGGAATCATATTCTTCCCTCCTGAAAGTACAATGTTTTCAAATCTTAGAGTGCCTCGGAGTGCATTTGTAGCATCCCAATTCAGTAACTTAAGACATCCCACATGTGCTCAATAGGGGTTTGAGTCTGCTGAGTCAGCTCGTATTTTCGTGGGTCACTATTCAAGTGATATTTCCTGTTCCCATGTATTCTGACACTAGGCATGGGAACTTATATATTAACGCAATCACCTTAGTCGAAGTGGCTAAATTTTCAGAATGTGTCAAAGTTTGGCAACTATGCACATATCTATTCTTCCAGCAACCCTGCTCATAATAGTCCTTCAGTCAAACAAGCTGCCATTTTCGAATGCGTTCTTTTTTTGTTGTATTCCAAGTTCCAGCGGTTTTTAAACACGGTTCCTGACATTTTTGGCCTTAAACTTAGTTTTAAAACACGAGCTTGTGGAATTTGCCATAAATGGAAGAAACTGCGGTAAAATATCTGTAGGAACAAAGAATATAGTTGAAATTTTCCTAATAAGAACAACGAGAAAGTGCATTTCCTAGATAGCCGCTGTTGCCAAGGATTGTATGAAGTCGAGTCTCCGCAATTCTCTGATGTTCTTTAAATAAAAGTAGTTCATTGTGTACTTCGGGAGAAGAATAGTACAAAAATATTACAAAAAGATTTGAAGAAGAATGTAAACGTTGAAATTTTTAACTTATCACGTAATCCTTATTTAACAATTCAGATTTGGATCTTAAATTTCTAGAGTGTATTTTATTTTAATATGTTTACCTTAAGATATGTATGTTGTAATGTAGGTATTTTGACATAAAATCGGACTATTTCTGAAATAGCATGCCACTTTTTTTTCATACTTTTTACGACTTTTCATACGATTCATACGTTTTCATTTCATACTTTTTCATACGATTCTACGACTGAAATTACGCCAAACTGCCAAGTTTTGTAAAAATAGCACGAGCAGTTTTTAAAAAACTAGCTCTCGAAAGTTTAGCTCTTCAATGTTAATTAAATTTGGCATATATTTGTTAATAACTCTTTTTCGTTAAGCTTATTGGATTCTCCCTTTCACATTTCGAAATTTAGTTTCATTCCAAATAAAATTTGCCCATTTTTATGATTTATTTTTAAATATTTTTTATAAATTTTTCGAAAAACATTCTAAATTATAACCTATAAAAATTTTGACATCTTAAAATAGATATATTTCGAAGCCCACCTGCAAAAAATTTATATTTTTTATTCAAAAATTTTCAAGGTATACATGAATTTATATACTGGCGCGTTTTGAAATTTGGCATATTTGTTATAAGCGATTATAACGCCAAATGTGGCTTTTGTAAGATAAGTTTTTGAATTTATCTGAAATTTCTCACCAAATTTTATAAAATTTAATATCTACTCATAATTTCAGTTGTAGAATCGAAATATGGAAAGAAATTGGTATGCCATTTCAGAAAAGTCCGATTGTGTGTTAAAATACGTGCGTCAGAACAATTGCTATATATAAATATAATATGTATCCTAAGTTGATCTTTCCAAACATGAAAAACGCAAGTTGAATTTCGTCAATCGGCCCAGTAGAACGGGAAAGCGTATCTCGTTTTTTTCGCAGTATGCTCTTAGGTTTTTGATAGTTTTAGGCACTTATATATTAGATTCTTGATTTTATTGTTTTAAATGATTCGGATTTAACATTAGGATATCTCACATAATATACTAAACAAAATCATAGATTTCCATGCTCAAATTAGGTTGAACTGACTAAAAACATGTAAATTAGGTTGAAATGGTACTTTACCCGTATCATACTGAAACATTAAATCGTTTATTATGCTAGATAACAATTTCAAACACATTTTGCTTTTATTCTGAAGTGCGAAATATTTGTTGCCCTTGAAAATATCTTTTACAAATAATAATTCAATAAAACTGTAAATTTATGGCGTTTCTCAAAAGAAATATGTGCATCGGTATTAACTCATGAACATGAATTGTAATTTTTATTTCATAGAACTCGATGTAAATTAAGCATAAACATATATAAGTGTATTGTGTTAATAACATATTTTATACTTTAATTTTTAATCGCCATTACCCAAATTTCTTAATTTTATAAAGAGACAGAAAAGAATATTCAAGGGTTTTAAAATAAGTAAAAAGCGCGCATGTTGTTGATACATTTATGTTGTAAAAGGCATCAGCTCTGCACAGTTATTTTTAAATTAAATATTGTTAGAATTATGTTTATTGCTTGTGGTTTAAACGGATACAGTTTAAAGTAGAAAATGCGGAAATATATTTTTTTAGAAATGCATATTTTGAGTTTTTTGCGTTAAAACAAAGACATGTAAATACTAATATCAGTGTTAATGATACATATGCTTTAGTTAAAAATAGTATTTTAGACACTACCAGGTAGTTGAATTAGCGCTTATATTAAACCCCAACGATATAAATTCGAACATACTCCTGTCCCTACTTTAATTTCCCAAACTAGGTCTGCAATGTTAAATTGAAATTTTAGAATGTTTCTGCGTCATGAGCAGACTTTCTTAATGAAACATTAAACACTTCGTTTTAACACTTTGTGTGGCGAATATTTACATACATTTATTAATAAATCTTTTCTAACTTTCTCTTCCTACTCATATATAAATCTAAAGAGGCACAGAGTTTATTATGCATGAACATCACCGAAAACCTAACAAAACAAAATTTTGTTTTGCATATCATTATGGCGTATCGCTGAGAAAAGTTTGTTCTTAACACTCATATATTACATTTTGACACTAAATCACGAGAAAAATGTATACGACGACGACACGAGGAAAATTTGCTAGCTATTTGGAACCTTCTTTAAACAAATTGGTCTTAATTATTAACGACTGCCTATTAGAGAGGCATATTCCATTATGCGGTAATCCGTTTTCAATATTCATTATCTTAAATTTCTGTCACTCATTATGTATTTGAAATTTAGCTGCGTATTAAAGAGCTGATTTAGTATATATTGAAGGAATTGATATTTTCAGTAAGCTGGCTTATGCTGTTCAAGAATGTAAGAGATGATTATGCAGTTTTATGTATTTTTAGAAGTTACTAGTTTCAGAAATATGCAGCTGTTTATAGAATATTAAGCTAACGAAAAACATTATATATCTTACGCATTTTAATAACAAATAGCTTCGATAAATTATGCATACTTTTAGGAAATTTTGCAGCATAAGTTTATGTGTGAATTAATTTAAAAATAAACTACGTATTCATTTCAATTCATATTTTCATCCAAAATATTAAAATCCATACATATATATATGGGTTTTTAAGAACAAAACTGACAAGCTGTTACGAAAAGGATTTTTTTGTTAAACTTAAAAATTTGGCAAAACAACAACCTTGCGTTTGGCGTAAATTTTTACTGAAACGTTATCGATTTGGAGGGCGATTTTTATGTTTTTTGAAGTTTTGTAAAGTGTTACATAGCATATAAAAGAAACATTTATAAAATAAAAAGATAAACTTTTGTAGAAAGAAAAAGAATTTACAGTTATTACATTAAAAAAATTAATAACGTTTCATCAGTAATGCTACATACCAATTTTAATTAGAAGTTAAATTTATCCTAAAATGCGAGATACTTGTTTGCTTAATAAAAAGCTTTTAAATGTAATAATGCAGCAAAAGTGTAAAATTATGACACTTTTCGTGAAAAATTTATGAGTCAATAAAGACTTAATTTTAGTTATAATTTATATTTAGTTGAAAAACCTGTAAATTAGGTTACAAAAACATATGATTATACTGGATAAAAAATCTTTTACGTTATTTTTAAGTACCTTAATCGAAAATACTGCACGTAGAATTAAAATTTCAAGGTGTAGCAAATAACTATTTTTCAGAGTATTGTTATTCGACGTTCAATAGGATCTCTAAAGTAGCCTTCAAATTAAAACAGTATATTACATATGAAAGTGAATGTTTGGAATAATTTAAATCCTTATTTGTTATTTAATTCTATATGAAAATAACATAAATTGAAATACTTTTAATTTTTAATTAATTATTTATTTATTTTTATTTTATTTCATTATTTCATTATTTTTATTCTATTTATTTATTTTGTTTCAGTTCACAATTATGAACATTTGTAGCAAATCGCAGTAAGAAAACGCCATATATATTACGCATCTCTACACAGAAGAATTTAGTTTTTCAATCAAAATAATTACGCTCTTTGAATTTTTCAAGGAAAAAAAATCGCTGCGCTAAATTTATGTTTATTACTATCACAAGACTAGAAAAGCCAATAATATATTTTAGAGTACTATTTAAGCAATATAGGCATTTATATACTGAAAGACTTAAATTATAAGCTCATTATAACACATTAAAAATTAATTTATGAGCATTTTTTCATTGTGTAGGAATTTAAAGTTAATCAGCAAGAATTCTTGCTGATTAACTTTAAATTCTGAATGATACTGTGTATGTAAATTTAACTAAATAATATAATTTCCATACATGCGTAAAAATGTATAATCAGCATTTTTTTATATTAAGCGTTTTCAAGTTGGTATGATATAACAGTATTGATTTTCCAAATACCTATAGATTCGAAGCATAGATTCTGTAAATTATAACCCTGAGTTATTTCCAGAGGCTCTTCTCGCATGTTTCTTGCAATTATTAGATCCCACGTATTAATTATTAGATTTCCAGTATGATAATAGAAATAATCAAAACATTTCAAGATTTATTGCCACAAACTATGCATTAGCATGGTGGTAGCTTTTCATATTGTTGTCAGTGTAAAGTGAAAGCCGCCAGTTTTAAATAAGACCTATGATATACAGCTTTATGAAAAAGGAAAGAAACACATACATAAATTTCAATGAACAAATATACTGTAACAAAAAATTAATATACATACATATATTTTTTGAAAATATCAAAGCTTCAGCACTGTATGCATTTGCTCTAATAAATAGTCTAACTAGCCAATTTATTCAGGTCCTGTCCAATCGTCATCGGTTTTATTGGCTTGAACTTCTATAAACATTTATCACTATGAAGTCCTTAAGGAATCGTATGAGTTCACTACATAATAATAAGTGTAACACCACTGCGTCATCAAGATGCTAGCAGTTTTGAGCAGCCAAAAATAGACGTCTCGGAAGGACGTCATTGCGGAAGCGTTGTTCTCTGACCCCTGTTTGCAACCGAAGTCTGAGGGGTCAAGATCCACCAAGGCAACAGTCACATTTGTTCCAGGCATAGTGCAGATTGTTCGACGGGCAAGATTCTGAGCATACAGGAATCCATCGAAGTGTAACATTTGCACTCGCAGCGTTTCACGCATCCAGCGACGGATCCATCCTCCAAGCCAAACCAAGCTGCAACCACAAACCCAAGGGTTGTCTTCTAAGAGAACACCACCTAAAACAATAATAACATTTATACATTTAATATATCCTTTATTCCTGTATCGTCGTTTTAAAGGATTAAAACAATTGTATGATTTAACAAATGCGTGATTTAACAAAGTTCTGTATAGCTTAAAAATGACCAAATCCGCTTTTGATGCCTCAATTCGTTTCTTCCGCTAATTACTGTTCAAACATTTTAGCACTCACTTCACCGAAAGCATGCGCATGTCTGGGACCGAGGTAGTAATAAACCCTACACGCATGTGGAAGATTTCTAGTATATTTTCGGTGGATATTCGTCAGTACTGAAAAATCACTCATGGACAACATCGCGTGTTGCAATGCCAATTACGGTTTCAGGACTTCCACTCCAGGGCTCAATTTCAACGGTGAAATAGTCAATCTTTACAAGAGATATCCAAGTTTTCACAATTCTGTAGAAAGGAAATCGCTCTCCAAGTGTTTGTGGGATCTTAGTGTGATTGTCTTTTCCTGGCTTTC
>KK113782.1:99550-144893 GCA_000611955.2 Stegodyphus mimosarum
ATTTTGTGACTGCCTGTACTCTAAAGACTTAAAACTTACTTGCGAAACTTGCCATCTCAGCTGTTACCTCTAGCAGTAAACATTGCATGAATTAGAAGCATCTGATATTTGCACACTTACATACTAAGATTTCAAACTTTTAAATGTGCCCAAATCTGTTTTTCTATTTGAAATAAAAAGAATAGAGGAAATTATCAGCACATCCTCTTTTTTTAGGATCAATTGGATTGGAGTCTTTTAGCCATTTTGTAGCTATTTCTAAACATGAAAAATTCAAATGCGACGGGCGTGGCTCATTACCTTAATAATCTATTTAGTTTTATTTAAATTTTCTCAGAGATGGCGCCAAAAATATCACCACTGAGTCTCGTTCTTGCAAATGTTCTGCCAATCGCGAAGTTTGTTTGGATTCTTCTAGAAAAATGCGATTTTTTATTCCTTATTATTACTTTTTTGTTAATGTTCTTTTCGGGTGAGGGCTAAGAGAAGAGAGAATAACATCTTTTGATAACATAAACTTCAGAACAATAACATTTCTGCGTTGTGTCATTTTTTGTAACTCTTTACCCGTGGAAAATTCTTCGAGACAAATTTGTTCTTTTCGTGTTTGTTTTTACTGCATTATGCGTTTACTAGATTTGCCTTGAAATGCAGAAATATCCATTATTTCTAGGCATGTGGTATTTGCCACAATTCGCTAGTGCTGGTCCTGCAATGACACTTTACAAAACGGAAGATGTAAATGTAATGTTAACAACACCCGACAAAATGTTAGAATAGGAAATGGGATTTGGTTTAGGACTGGCTTGCTTTCTTATTTAGCAGAGTTCATATGGTGTCAGACATAAGTTAAGGATGAATATCAATCTAATGCTGTTTTAAGCACAATTGCCAAATAATGTTCTCTACCCGTTCAGAAACTGCAAAGCGTGGTTCATCTATCTGTTGATGTCGAAAACATATTTCACTGTCAAAAGACGTCAATATATTATCCGTTATATCTCAGCGGCTGCCCACCTGGTAATCATTCTCTTACTTTTGTAAACAACTTTGACGGTATGATTTGACATTACGATAAGAATTATACAGACAACAACATTACGATAAGCTTTCTTGTATTAAAGTATAAAAATTTTTCTCCTGTAAATTCAACTGACCTGAAATATGTTGAGTGGTTAGGATTTCTGATCTGAACTTGCTTGCTGGACTTAGCACTTCTTCATCCATGGTAGTAAGGTAATTGCCTCGAACGTCCAACGTCAAGTACCGGATATCCGCAAGATACTTCAGAAAACCTTTGGGAAGTCTGCTGATACTAGTACCAGTTATTCGTAGCACAAGTTCATGTGTGCGAAGTCCTTGAAATGCGTCTGGTAATATGTACTGAAGATTGCGTCCAGTAATTGTCAATTCTCGGAGCTTAGTGCCGAATGTAAACTGAAGCTGGTGAGAGAGGTTAGTTTCTTCCACTTCAACAAGAACACGCCGAAGACTGCAAGACTTCGACAGTAGGTTCTGCAAGCGAAAGGAGCGTAAACCTGCATAGGTACTGGTTTTGAATGTTGTCAAGAATCTATATAAAACAAAAACATCAAATACATTAATTACTACTCAATATTTATTTAGTTTAAAAATGTACTTTTACAATACATGCGTGAACGTACATTTGTTATTATTAGTAACTGCTCAATAAGTATTTTTTTAATTGCAATAATTTAAAATCTATCAATCGTTAAGGAGATTCTTATGTGCTTTACTTGTTTTGCATAAACAAGATAATTTTTAATGGCTTCATCTAAATCAATACTGAACATAAAAAATCATCCAGGCATTTGTAGAAATTAAGAAGTATGATAAAATATTGTTATGTGCGTACGGGTTCGTAATAGATTGAATGCACAAGTCCCATAAAAGGTTAATAAAATTTATTTTTATCTCAAGAAATAGAACAAAACGTTGAAATTTTCCTCAGAGATATTCGTACAATATCACGCAATATAATCATTAGTTAACCTTTAAACTATTAAAAAAGTTAGGATAGGACGCAGTGCAAAGACAAAGTTAATCCTATCACACTGCGAATTCGAGAAAAAAAAACAGCTCACTAATCAACAACTGAAGTGAGATGTCTCTCTCCGTCTTTTTAAAGATATCTAATCGGTTGCGAGAAATTTCTGGTAATTTCTGTTTTCTCGAAATTTCTGGAAAGCAAAAGAGCATAATTACAGTTACAGCTAACATAGTAGTTAATTACATTTATTCAAATTACATATAAATTCCCCAGATAAACTTTCATTCAATGTTAAACGCACGTGTCCCTGTATTTTCCTTTTCCGGAGTAGCTTTCTCTTAAAATATGTCTCGTGCTGCATTGCACAGGGATATAAAACGATTTTAATTATAATTCTACTAAAAAT
This sequence comes from Stegodyphus mimosarum, assembly GCA_000611955.2. Taxonomy (NCBI): domain Eukaryota; kingdom Metazoa; phylum Arthropoda; class Arachnida; order Araneae; family Eresidae; genus Stegodyphus; species Stegodyphus mimosarum. Next base: position 101,968 of record KK113782.1, read on the forward strand.
AATTAACTAAATGCAGAAAATGTAAGAATATATTAAATCATTTTTTATTTATGTATATAAAGAAGAAAGTATGTGTGTTTGTTTATTCGCTAATAACTCAGTCACTACTATAGCTATCGTCATGAAACTTTCTACAATTCATTTTCTGGGTCCTGGAAAAGGTCAACTTCCACTTTTTTCCAAAAAAAAAGGAACTAAAATCAGAGATATTAATTAAAAACTCGGAGAAACGAAACTTTTTGCCCTCATTTTTTCGAGTTGCAACAGTCTCGCAAGTGTTATGTATCACTTATTTCAGTTGTGATTTAAGTTGTTTTAATGGTAATGTTTAACTTATTTTGCTTCAGACTTAAAGTTTAATTTGTTTTAATTTTTGTAGTTGAGCTTAAGTTCTTTGGTTTGTTTAAAAGTAATTGTAGTCATTTAATTTGTTCTCTTGACAGTTTTGGTTAACGCTGATTTTAAGTTGCTTGTGTAATTAATTTTTCTTCTTTACTTTTGGTGGTTAACTATTTAAATTCTGTTTAGTTAATTTATTTTTCTTAACCTTGGTTGTTAATGTTAATCTCTTGTTAAGTTGATACTTAAGGTCAATTTTTTTAAAGTTTGTTACACAAGTTGGTGTTTAAAGTTAATTTAAGTTTTAATTATTTTATGCCCCCTTTTTCTGCTAAATTTGGGATCCATATTTTCTGACTATGGTGGTCGTTTTGGTGTTGTGGAGAATATATAAAAATTTTCATACTTGATTATTATATTTAACTGAAGTTTTTATTATTTCTTACTATGGTGGTCGTGTTTGGTGTCTGAATAAACCCAAGAAAATTTTCTGTGAAATTATTATATTTTCATTTAAGTATCTATCAGTATTGAAGTTAAATTGTTGTAAAATCAATTTTTTTTCACGTATCCCTTCAAAACTTACAAATTCAGTCCGTTGCCCTTCCAAATTATTTATCACTTTGTTTTCGATTTCTTCGCCCGTTAGACGGTCGTCTGTGAAACCTCTGTCATCGTTAGTTACTTTTGCACCCTGCGGAGAGGCTAGTTTTTTACATTACTAACTCTACCGTAGGGTCTGGTTGGCGCGATGTTTTGCTTACTTGCAGGTTATGCATATGTTGGATTGGGACCCCTTGACGAGGCTAACAGCGATTCGTCGCCAGATCAGGGAGCTCTTTCTACCCTGGACTGCCCCTTCCTGCGTGGTTCTTCCCGAGGGTTGCCGAGCTGTTGGCGGTTTTACTACCATCAAAAATCGCCAATCAAGCGGACTTGGCGTTTCGAGTAAAAAGCCCGGGAGCTGAGGCTGACGTGAGGCTGACGGGAGATTGACATGCAGCCATATTTTTGAAGGAAGGAGACGGAGCTGAAAGCGTCAGCGTTATCTGAGAAACCTCGATGTCGGACGAAATAGACGTGAGCAGGATGCTGTGGAGGGCGACGATAATGTACATCTGAACTAATATATATATTTTTTTTTCTCCTTTCTAGAAATGAAGGAAAAGATATCTTCAATGTATTACACCCTGTAATCTTCACTGTTGGAACGAAAAATCTCGGCGATGTTGGCCGAGGAGTGTTATCATCAGAATCTTCAATGTTAAATTCCCTGTTTGAACTGGTATGATAATTTTGATAAATTCTGTTTACACATCACCGCCACCAATGTAACTATTTGTATTTAATTCAAAGTATCTTAAATAAATGCTATATTTAATTTTAACTTCTTGTAATGTTTTCACTTTAAATTTAAAACACTGGACCTGATTTTAAGACACAACGCAAATATTTAATTAATCTGTTGGAGTACTTTGTAACTATTTACGATTGTATTGAACACTATTTTTACCATATATATATTGAGTTATCATGTGTGTCACAAACTTCACCTATTCATGTAATTTAGAATGATTATCCAAATTTTGATATCTTATGGTATTGAACTTAAAACCTATACACAAACTCTTAAATAATTAAAGCTCCAACACAAGCTAGAGAAGAAAATCTGCTTTATTTCGAAAGTTGTTGCCACTGCTCTCTTTCAAATCCTAAAGTTTGTTAATAAAAAATTTCTAAGTTTACAGTGAAATAAAAATAACAGTGGCAAACATTAAATGCATTAGTCCCAATTCCAAAAATCCGTGGGAAGATACTTAGACGAAAAAATTTAAGAGAATTTTGCAGCTGATGCCTTTTAATAGAATTTTGAAGGAAAAACGAAGACTACCAAATACGTAGTGGTAAAAATTATTTTTATTCAACATACACCATCAGTGCATGGTGAATGTCGACATTTCCCAGTGTAAGTGAGAAATCAGGATATTTAACAAATATTTCGGACATAACCAAGCGACTTGGTGAATGCTGACATTCATTGGGGAATGTCGACATTCTCCAGATTTCGGTCTTTCACAGTAATAGATATACATATTTTTCTTATTGGAAAGAAGAAAGTACCAAAGTTTGTTAAATGTAGATAATAATATAATTTCCATTACCATTCAACAATAACGGTAAGACAGCCCGTTTAACCACACTGGTACAATACGAGCTGTTCGACTGAAAAAACAAATGTAACCACTAATTTACTAGAACTGACTTATCTTGATTTTTGCAGATGGGTGTTCATTTGAAAGAGGCTACTGAATCAGCTGCCTTTGATCTCGGGCTTGTAAAGATTTGTGTACATCGGCTGTTTTGTCTATGGGCTTTACATTTCTCAATTCGGAACTTAAATAACCTTCAGCAAAGTTATGAAATAGTACCAGCCATTTCTCTATTAGGAACTGCAAGAATATATTAACTCAAAATGTCAGTCATACGCTTACGACACCGAACTCAACGACAATAGAAACAAATGCTCATGAAGGAAAATTTATCATTTTAATATATCTTTTGTTAAAGTTTTCAGTTTTTTGATTGGTTAAATACCTCGTTTTAAAATTTAATAAGGGCAGCTAGAAGATTTAAGCCATGTTTTGAATATTGCTTCAAGGAATAAAGTTTGACAAACATACGCAACAATTAACAATATTGACGCACATTTGGCAATTGTGTGTCAACAAACCAGAATTTGAAGCTTGGCTGCTATTTGTTTGGAGATTAGTTATTTACTCCAGCTGTGGAGTAATACATATCTGGGCAAAATGAAATAAGAATCTCATACACCATAATAAATACCCTTGCCGAACGCGAATTTGTGGAACTCAATTTCGCATATGCGCGCTATGTATGATTGTTTCCATTTAATTTATGCAACTCTAGAATTTCATTTATACGCGGTTCAGTGTTCATTCATCAACACGAAATGCTTTCTGGATCAGCTCTGGTCAGAAGCTATCACCATTTTCAAAGGATTTCCATCGACTGAACATGAAGTCAAAGAAATTGAAAAAACTGCAAAAGCAATTAGTGGTGAAGGATTCTCAGATATGTAAGAAGGAGGAAACAAAGAATTAATCGACAAATGACGATTGAGAAACTGAATAATGTCACAATACTAGCAGACAGGGTAATGAGGCAAATAAAGTGCTCTAATTTACAAGAAGTTACGAATTGTTCGAAAGGCACAGATATTGTCCGAGTTTGCAATGGAGAATGAGTTAAATGAAGAAAACAGAGTACTTTTAATGAAAGATACTAAAAAATTCTGCTCTGGGAAGTGTTCATGTAGTTGCATTAGTAATGTCCCTTGCAAAAATCAGCAGCTTTTAAAAAAATAATTTTATCACGTTCTTATTAAGCGGCGATAATCCTTTCAGTTAACGTTTGTTTCTTTTTTTTCTGTCTAATTGCTACGATATTGGGGTTTGCTTAAATTATACATACTTTTTTAATTTGAATGTACGTAACACATTTTTCTCACAGAAAGTTAATTTTGCGGAATACGATTTTACCGTACCCGCAATATATTAATGATGTAACCCCAGCATCCGACAAAAGTTTACTGTATTACGAAATATCATTGCTTAGAAATCAAGATAAAATCAGTTCTACGTGTTAAATGAACTACAAAAATATTTAAAATAATGCCAAAATAAAGCAAACAGAATAACTTTTATTCAGTAAAAAGCACTTACCTCAAATTATATAAAATCCTTGTATCCAGATATTTTAGATCTAGACCACGAAGATCCAATTCTCTGAGTCTTTCTAATTTCTTGAAGTGATTCATAGATAGCGTTTGAATGGGATTATGGGAAATATCAAGGGTTGTCAATCTGCTGATTGACGACCACACATGTGTTGGTATTTCGCTCAAATAGTTGTGAGATAGATCCAGATGCCTCAGTTCTTTCACACTTGAGAAAGAGAGATCTGATATGTTGCACAAAAGGTTGTTCGATAAATCTAGTACGCGTAGGGATGGAAGAGGAAAGTTGGGAACATGAGGAAGACTGGTATCTCGCAATAATAATGTTTGAAGAGAAACGAGAGCTTTGAATGGCTCATCATCTAGCCTCCAGAGAGTGTTGTGCGATAAATCCAAGTACAAGAGATAAACCAGCTTTCCAAAAGCGTCTTCTGATAAGCTCGTTAGCTTGTTGGAGGACAGGTTCAGACTCAGAAGGTTATGAAGATGATTCAAACCGTTTGTTGGAATGGTAGCTATCCTGTTCTGAGAAAGATCAAGGTACCTTAATGTAGACCTAGTATGGGCCAAAGTATGAATTGGAGCATGGAATATATTGTTGTTCGATAAGTTGAGCCTTTCTAAGCTAGTACCTATAAATACATCTTCTGGAAGAGTTTTTATGTTGTTATAGCTAAGGTCCAATATGCGAAGAGAGCTAAGGTTGCGGAAAGCACCAGAAAACACAGTTGAGATATTATTGTGACTTATATGAATGATTTGAAGCATAAGGCAGTTCTGGAAGACACCATTTGGCAAATTGGTTAATCGATTGCCATCGAGATGAAGAACTTGAAGATTAGGTGCTTGAAGGAAAGTGGAAGAATCAATCGTAGTTATACGGTTGGAAGATAGAATCAAGTAATGTAAAGTACTACCTACTGGGCGCAAGAAATTGCCATCCATGTGAAGAATAAAGTTATTGCTGAGGTCCAGACTACGCGCTTTGATGTAAACGTCACTATCTTTGTACTCATGAATTTTTATTAACTGCTCTATTTTGTTGTTGGAAAGATTGAGAAACACTTGGTTCTTTGCATCACCTACCTGATGAAAAACATCAAACGAAAATTCTGTGAGGTTATTTTCTTGAAGGAAAATATTTGTCACACTTTTCAAATTAGAAAAGGTGGCTTTTTCGATGTGAAATATTTCATTCTTGGCTAGAATGACAGTGTTCAAGATAGGCATATCTCGAAACGATTGAGTACGGAGTATTTTAAGTCTGTTACCGAACAAAACAATATTGGTTAAGAAGGGAAGTTTATGAAACGTATCTGTCTCTATAGTCTCTATTTCATTATTAGCAAGTACTATGCTGTTGAGACGGATATGGACACTATTCCTAAATAGTCCAAGGGGCACACTTTGTAACTTGTTCCCTTCTAGATCACAGTGAATTAGAGAAGGCATGCCTTCTAATGATTTTGATGATAATTTTCTGAGATTATTATTATCCATTTGAAGCCACTTTACTTTTTCCATTCCTTGGAGAATGTCCAGGGCTGGCACGTTAAAATTTCCGATTTCTAAAACTTCCAATGTCGATCTTATGGGCTTAAACACAGCAGGATTTAAGGACAACAAACCATTGTAGGACAGTCTCAATTCTCTTAATTTTATGGTCCCTAAAAATGCATCTGCTGCTATATGTTTTAGTGCATTATTAGCTAAATTGAGAGCAGTTAAAGACTGTCCCCAAACACTAAAGTCATTACTGCTTATACTTGAAATGGAATTATCTTGTAAACTGAGGCGTGATATCCTTTGAGTTAAAAGCAAGGCTTCTCGTGGCACCCTTTTCAATCTGTTACCGGAGAGGTCTAGTACTTCCAGTTCGTAACGACATTCGTTAAGATCGTATTGGTCGAGTTCTTTAATAGCATTTCCTCGTAGGTAAAGGTGACTCAAAACTGTGAGGTCTTTCAAAGCTTTCGGAAAAGTCTCTAAAAGGTTGTGGCTAAGGTCCAAGGCTTTGAGATTCTCTTGAAGTCCATCAAAGGCTCCATCTGGAATGGTAGACAGCCTATTGTTGGACAAAGACAACCTTTCTAAGACTAATCCTTTGAATGCTCCTCTTTCTAAAGTATTTATATAATTGAATTCGAGATGGAGGTTCTTGATGATTATTTCTGTGTCATTCTTGAAAATAGGTGGGATAACTTTTAAAAGATTATGACTTAAATCCAGCTTGTGGAGATGTTTGACTGGAAGTCGAAAAGGTCTTGGAAGTTGGTCGAATAGATTTCCGCCGAGCTAAAATAATCAAATTAATTCAAACTTTATTTTTGCATTTTGGATTTTAAATTTATTGAAAAACACAACACATAAGATTACTAAATTAGTAACCAAGGTTTTAGGAACATTTTATATCGAATTTTATAGCGTGGAGGAAAATCATTATCATAATGTCGTATCAGTAAACCTGAAGTTTTGAAATCTTGAATATCATAACATTTTGAAGTACAAAGAAATTTTTACTATATAAGGGTTTGGGATTTTATAGAGAAGTGTTGGCATGTTATTGAAAAAGGATAACACTACACTAAGAAGTACTAAGACACATAACTCAGAGAGATAAGAAATACTAAGAGTCAATTCCTAACTGATGATCATATCACAATTTGAATAAAATGACAACGGATTCTAAAGACAAATAATTAAACATTATTGCTTTTTGAGTTATTTGAAAAACCGCTTTAGTATTTTAAAGCAGTGCAATGTATAGGAAAAATCATTTTGAGTGCACAGCAAAATTAATTGGAAAGTATGTATTATAATTAAAAAAGTGAAAGAAAGTAAAAGACTTATAATTGCAGAATTTAAGAGAAAAATGAAACATTTCATCAATACGTTTAATAGAAACACGTATTTCAGACAATTTAAATGTTTTAAAAATTTTGTAAGCAGTGCCTTGTAAAGAATTCTATTCTATCTTGACAATTTGTACTTCTTATTTTTTTAATACAATTAGATAAAACTGGCATAGACTAAGATGAAATATAAAAATAAATAAAAACAGAGTTCTTGAATTTAAAAAAGCTTTTGGCAGCGACTACTGAGCGTTTTTAATGGTATCTTCTCCTAGCTTTTAAACTAACTCGAATCGGCTTTATCCTTTACAAGCCATGTTTCCTGAGTGAATCGTGAGTTTGAGCCAAAATTAATAGGTGCAGATTCTCTTTTAAAGCTTATTTTTTTGCATATTTAATTTTAGTTTAACTTTGTGTTCTATTAATTACTCAAGTATCATAGATCTTCTGTTCCTTCACGAGCCGTGTAAAGTTTTTAAGTTGAAAAACCAAATAAACAGGTTTATTTTAAGGAGTTTTACGCAACACGAAAAAGGAGAATTTAGCCTGATTTTCGCTTTTTAATTGTTATGCCCTAGATTTACGAAATCTTCAATGTTACATCTTTATTCATAGATAGCTATATTCCTTGATTTATTTTACTAACAGTGCACGAGAAGTTTTTTTATAAAGAAAAAACAAATGTATTTTCTGAAAACTTCGAATTTGTACCAAAGCACTATGTGCAGTCTTATAGCAATACAGATATAGTTACAATAATAATTTTTACAATCTTTGTTATGCAAAATCATATTTAAATTTTAAAATATCAAAGATTATTAACAACATGATAATAATAGCTTGAAACAGAAATGACATATAACAATTTTAAATCAAATAACATAAATACCTAAAAAATAATTTGTCAAAGTAAAACTTAAATGCATTTTTTAGCAATATCATTATGTATTTACCTGGAAATTTTCCAATTAATATCTATGACAGATTTTGTAGAGTACGCACAAATATGAAAATCCCCATTTTGAGGAAAATGGTTTCAAAATTTCAGGTTTAAAAATTTTCAATGTATTATCTCACAAATAACACAAAAACAATTTAAAATTGTTTAGCTGCATATACTATTCCTTCTTATTCTTCAACTACAGCCAGTTTGGCTCTTTTACTTGCTCTTGCGAGCATCTATTCTAGACATCTTTGACTGAATACGACGCTATCAGTGTTTTCTGAAAACTTGATTGCATTATCACCAGTTCGGTACCCAAGCGCATTTGTAATATTTAATCTTTTAGCAGCTTGACCATCGTTGAAATATTAACTGCCTAATTCCTTGCTGTCTTGACAATATTATAAATACAACCGGGATGTTGAAACACTATTTCTAAATCAAAGCATTCAACGATTCGGTTGGGTTCTATGTTTGTCATGCTAAGCACAATTTAGTAATAATGGCCTGCTAAGATCTCATATGTTTCACAGCATCCATTACAGAAGATAGGATTGAAATTTTATGGTTAAAAAATTCAGATTTACAACTGCATACACTCTTTGATATGTGCACAGAAAAAAAAGGACAGTTCTAAATTTCCCGTTCTACTGGGCCAGTAGACGAAATTTATATTGAGCTTTTCATGTCTCGAAGACGCAATTCGGGATGTACAATAAGTTTATATAAAACATTGTACAAGCATGGGTATTTTGACATTAAATCGCACTTTTTTTTGAAATGACATACGATTAATTTCCGATATTTCAATTCAACGACTCCAATTATGCTAAAGTCCGAAAGTTTGTAAAAATCACACGAGTAGTTCTTAAAAAAATTAGCTGCGAAATGTTAGCTCCTCAGTGTGTATTGAGTTTGGAATATATTTATTAATATTTATTAATTTTTCTTAAACTTACTATATTCCTTCTTTCACAGTTTGAGACTTGTTTTAATCCAGAAAAAAATCGCACATATTTTCTGATTTATTATTTTCGAAATTTGTATATTTTGTTTCATAAATTTTTCGAAAATCTTTTTGAATTATAAGCAATAAAAATTTTATCATCACCTTAAAATATAGATATTTCTAGACATATCTACAAAAATTAAGAGTTTTTTATTCAAAATTTCCGAAAATATGCATGAATTTATGAATTGGCACATTTTGAAATTTGGCTTATTTGTTACAAGCGATAACAACGCCCAATGTGGTTTACGCACTTTGTTAAAATTATATAAAAGATTGAACGATGCAGCTTTTATCTTTTCGTGCACAATGACAGAAAAAGAAAAAAAAAGGTTACCCTAAATTAAGAATTCCACCAAATGAACTATTCTTGGCGCAAACTGAAAAAGTGCGCAAGATACATTTTTAAATTCTATGTCTACGTTTTTCACCAAACTTTAAAACATTTAATAATTAATCATACTTTGAGTCGTAGAATAGAAAAATGTTAAAATATAGGTATGTTATTTCATAAAAAGTCCGATTTTGTGTCAAAATCTCTACGTTAAAACAATGCTGCATATAAATCTAATATATATCCTAAGTCGTGCTGTTGAGATATGGAAAATGCAAATTAAGTTTCGTGAATCTGCGCAGTTGAACGGAAGTTGTAGAACTGTCCTCCCCCCTTTTTTTTCGCAGAGTGTACATCACGAAACCTCTTCCGTTGGGCAAAAATGATAAGTAGGTTCCAATTCCTAATGGCATTTCCATAATAAACTGTCAATATATTTGTTATGTCATCCGTTAGGCCATATTTCTCGGTGAAAGTTTTATTGTCACAAAGTTTCTTTGTTTCATTTCTTGCTTTCGCTTTAGTAATGTAGTATTTATTTTTTTCTGAATGTGCCCGACACATTCGGTTTTCCTAATAGCTAAATCTCTGCCATAAGTTCTGATTGTTGATAACATTGAATATTATCGCATCTTCAATATATTGCGTATACCGCACATTATACATTACTCTGGAACAATCTAAAATTCCCTGCATCCCAACAATTTCTATCATTGCTACAAAACCACTACGGTTCTTTGGCATAGTTTTTTGAGTTGGTTTTTTTGACATGGCCTTTTGGATTTTTAACTGGAAAGTTCTGCCTGCCACTTCTCCTAATATTCTCCAAATCTCGTCATTCGTTAGGTTTGCAAGTGCCTTATTAGAAAGTGTATATTTCAGCTCTGCAACAAACAGCACCAGAACAAATGAAATTTAAATCATTATACGTATACAAACTAAACTCAGTTACTCAACAGCCCCCAGCAAGCCATGGTCGGCAGTGCCCTTACATCTGCTTTGCAGACCGTGGGCTCCGTGGTGCGTGAGAATCTACCCTGGGCAATTGGTCAGCTTGTCGCAGGACTCTCTGTATTTAATCCTCAAGAGAACTTGGTACTCATTTCATTGACCCACTCAAGGGATGAAAAGTTGAGTTAAACTTGCCTAGTCCAAGGACCTAACCGCGGACCTGTGTGTGCTGTTGCATGACACGCAAGTCACTGCGTGACCGGGTGTACATTATTTAGTAGATCAGTTTTAGTCTAGTTCCCTTTTGTCTCATAAAATGATAGCTTCAAAATTAATTAATTAATTAATGAAAATTCCAGAAAAAAATGTAATATGACATCTTTTTTTTCTAATGTAAAAAAAGATATAATATTATATATATTTTTTTTACATTAATTTCCAGAAAAAAAGATGTACACATTATTTCAAGTAATTTACTTCTAACACAAGCAGAAGTACCTTTCTAAATACTGCCTAAATGTTCCTTAACTTTCAAGCTGATTTGATTCTTCATATTAAATGCTTTTTATTTCTCACTAAGTAAAACTCCCGATAAACAGGCTTGCTACATCGGTGTTCTCTTGGTTTTTACTACATACAGTAATGGAAATATGAATTTCCTTTGAAACGTTTTCACTGAGACATCACTCCTCTTAGGCACATAGCCATATGCACTTTGTTGTAATTCAAAAAGTCTAGCACAGTCTTTTCTCAGTGTTTAAAAGCAATATATATGATAAATATTATTTTAACTAAAAGTCGTTATATTTTTTTAATAATAAACTTACTAATACGCATTTTAATTGAGAAAATTATTAACAAAAAACCATATTACGATTTGCGTTACGGCTTCCGGACTTTAAATTTACTTTTAAACATCTCATTAAAAATCATTTAATGTATTGAAGTTGTTATTTATTTTTGGGAATCGCCTTTTGCAAAGCAGCAGCTTAGTGTGACAATTGAAGGTTACATTTTTAAAGCTGTCATTAATAGTTTTGATTATATTCTGAATTTCAATTCCTTATCTTTCATGTTTAGGAAAATTTACGCATGTTTCATGTTTAGAAATATTTCTGTATTATATATTTGTAGAGAATGAGAGCTTAAAAATTTCAAATTATTGCATTTCTCCGTTAACAACTGTAGTTCTGCAATATCAAGGCCATAAAATTGACAAATATAAAATTATATGCATTTTTTCTTGCCTTTCATTTAAACTTATTTTCCCGAATTTCATTAGAAATGTATATTTCATTCAATTAATTCAATTCTTACTTAGCGACAAGGCAAAAATACATAAAAACTCAAAATATCTACATTAAAAATTGCAAAATATAGAAAAATATAAAACACCAAATATAGTTAAAACAATTTTAAAAAAATACAATTAAAATTACAGTTTCTACGCAAATACAAGCAATTCCGCCTGCGGGCAAAAAGGCAGATTTTTCGGTGCAAAAAACTGAAAGCATACTTTTGGTCTCACTCGACAAAAAGACACCGAAGACGTAGAAACTGAATTTGTTGTGGACGCTATGCTGAGTCAATATATGGCATAATTTAATAATTTAAATAATAATTCCATAATGGATTAACCATAATTTAATTCGGAATAGTAAAAGAATACGTTACTTCGTTGTTGCGAAACTTAGTTTCTCTAGATTGGCAACAAATCCACTAACTGCTAACTTTCAAATGTAAACAAATATGGTTGCTATGGTAAAAAAATTAGGCCTAGCCGCACTTAAAGAACTTTTAAATCGTTGATAATTCTACAACTATAACATGCAAGTTAACTAAGGGCATAAAAACCCTAATCGGAAGATAAGAGCAACGTAATTCAATCGTTTTTAAAGCAACAAATGCACAGTTTACAAACATATAAGAATAAAGAAACTGAGCTCACTGAACCGAGTAATAGAGGGGATATATATATACTTATATTTAGATACTTTTGGCCGATAGCAATGAAAATAGGAGGTGCACATCTACATGTTATAGCAGCCCTATGTACAAAATGTGAACATTCTGAGCCTACGCGTTTTTGAGTTACGCGAGATACATACATACATACATACATACGTATACGTATGTACAGATGCCACGAAAAAATCGCTTCTGAATCCATTTTAAATCAGTTTTATAATTCGTTCGGGAAAAAAGAGTCCTTTATTCTGTTATTACGTACAGATATTACGATAAAATATCGTTAAATTTCATTCGATAGCGGTGAAAATGGATATTTTCGTTCAAATATAATACCTGAAATTTTGCGCGATTACAATGCTTCCTTTACTTCGTAGAAGGGAATAATTAGAAAATGAAATTTTAGGTTTGTGTTTACTATAACGATAATTGTAATCTCTCCTAAGTCTTGCTGGTTGCCTCATTGTGGTGGGAAGGTGTTTCTGGTCGGAATGGGTGAAGTACGTCGGGAGTTCTCTCCTGGTAGGGTCACACTAGGCGTGAAAGCCATTCCAATTTGCCCAAAAACAGTAGGTGAAGTAGCTAAGACTCTCTTCTGCCTCTCAGTACTCCAGTCTTCGGAGTAACAGAAGCTACATATTCACCATTCCTTATGTGTACCAAGTGCCAAGAACATCAAGCTTCTGCTATTTTGGGCTGTTTGGACCTTTCTAGGGAGGATGTATATTCACACAATCTTCTTCTTGTAATCACTTTATTAGAGTCAACCGTCTTTTGGACATTGTATGACCATGTCAGAATATGGAAAAAAAGCAACAGTAACAACATAATAACAATAACAGAAAGGAATCAATGTACATTGTGAAAGAAATTATGGTATTCATTTTATATTATAGTGAGCACTTCACCTGGCAACTGGCAAATACGTGACTCTATCTCCATAGAGCGAGCAGTTGATTTTTTATGCTTTGCAGTTTCTGCAGCGGAGTTTGAAATAAAAATTTGGAGGTAGAAAAGTTTTCAGGACACAGACTCTTCCAGCTGTACACTGCGGAAAAAAAATTGCGACGGTTTTATATCTCCCGTTCTACTGGGCTGAGTGACGAAATTCAAATTGCATTTTTCATGTCTTGAAAGCACGAATTGGGATACATATTGGATTTATATATAGTATTCTTCTAACATAGGTATTTCGACACAAAATTGGACTTTCTCTAAAATAGCATACCAATTTTTTCCATATTTCGATTCTACCACTGAAATTATGCCCAGATACCAAGATACTAAATTTCGTAATTTTTAGTTAGAAATTTATGGAGAAATTAAAAATAATTATCTTGGCGCATTTCTCTTAGTTTTCGCAAAGAATAAATCACTTGGCGAACTTCTTAATTTATGGCAACCTAATTTCCTTTCCTATTTTTCATTGTCTACGAGCGGAAAAAAATCATCGTTCATACTGTCAAATAATTTTAACAGAGTACGTAAACCACATTTTCGTTATTATCGCTCATAATAAATACGCCAAATTTCAACACGTGTCAAAATGTAAATTCAAGTGTATCGTAGGAAATTTTGAGTAAAAAACTCTTAAGCTTTTGCAGGCATGTTTAGAAATACATCTGCGTTAAGAAGATGATAAAAATTTTGTAGGTTATAATTCAAAAAATCTTTTCGAAAAACTTATATTTAAAAATACAAATTTTGGAAACAAATCATAAAAAAGGCGAATTTTATTGAGAATGTATCTAAATTTTGAAATCTGAAAGAATGAATCAAATAAGTTTAACAAAAAAAGATATATTAATAAATTTATATCAAATTCAATTAACACTGAGGAGCCAACATTTTGAGAGCCATTTTTTTCAAAACTACTCCTGGGAGTTTTACAAAACTTGGCAGTTTGTCATAATTTGAGTCGTAGAACTGAAATATGGAAATAAACTGGCATGTCACTTCAGAAAAATTTGGATTTTGTGTCAAAATAGATATATTAGAACAATGCTATATATATAAATCTAATACATATTCTAAGTCGCGCTTTCGAGGCGTGAAAAACGCAAGTTGAATTTCAGAAATCGGGCCAGTAGAACGGGAGATATAGAACTGTTTTCATTTTTTCCCGCAGTGAACCTCTTCCCAAGCGCCTTTTAAAGGGATAAACAACATAACAATTACGACATTCCTTTCATGTTATATAGTGGCTAATCCAGGAATCTTTCGATTGCTAGGGGGTATAGTTCGACCTTCTCAAACGCAACCCTGGCTGGCCTTCTGCCAAAATACATAGACGCGTCCAAAAGGGGCGTTATCACTTGCTGCGACGTGAAAGTCTTTGCTTCTCCGGAAAGAGATATGCTGGAAGGAAAGAAAGTCCCCATCCTTCCACCCTATTTTGAGAATAATTCGGTCCGAATGGCGCATGCGTGTTTGCGCGGATGAGACTATACCGATTCTCTGTGAAAGCGCAAATTATAGTATCTTATATTTCCTGCTCCCAAAAGTCTGTGATCATTTCTAATAATTTCTGCAATATTATTTACAAAGCTTTATGCCTAATTCATGATAAAGAATATTTGAAGAAAGTAATTTCATTAGTATTTTCTCCTTACTCACATTCTTTTAAATGTCGCATTTCTCTCGGTATGCTCATAAAATTTCTCGGTGTTTTCATAAAAGCCATCTGCTCGAATTCGGTTTCGTATTCCTACTGCGCTTTTCTAAATTTTTTAAATGCTTCAAAATCATGTCCTTTAAAATAATATTTTACTTTAGATGAAGGAAAATAATTTACAAGTTACTAAATCTGAAGAATACAAGATCTATTAATAAATGTAAATTTTTCTGTGCAATTAAAAGTTAAACGATAACTACATTGTTCAAAGTAGCAAAATATTTATTAACTAATCACGATTTTTCTGGCCTAACTTTACTCATTCTTTTCACAATTTCAATCTACTGTTTTTTAGTAGAACATGGGGTGCATATCTTCCTCTTCAAACAAAATTCTTTGTGGGCTACGACTTGGAAAGTAAAATAAAAACAAAGTGTCACCAACACGATCTTCACATAAGCTCCTAAAAATGAAATTTCTCTTTCTGAAATAAACGACTGCTCTTTGTCTAAAAAGATTCATGACTGCTGGCTGACATTTTAATCAAATTCTTATTATTTTCGTTTTTCAGCTTTAAATTTGTAACAGCAGATATCAGTTGACTGAACTGAAGCAAACAATTCCATTTCATATCCATTCCCTCAGAACACGATGTTTCAAAGAAAAAAAGAAGTAATATATAAAAGTAATATGTGAGACCGTAAACATTGGTACTAGTTATTGTTTTGTAAATCAACTGGGACTGATTCGAAAACATCCATTCCAAAACATTCTACTCGATCATCGGAACATCTTTTCCTCAGGGACAAACAGAGTTTCTCAATCCCCAATAATACTTAAAATACGCAAAATTTATGTGCTTTTAAACTTTGTGTTTTGAAAATATAAAAGAACGAACAAGAATAAAATATTAAATTTGTTAAAATATTAAACTGTATTTTAGATAGAAACAATTACATATATATATTGCGTCTACTCATTTTATTTCGGAAACTATGAGGATCTTTCCATAGTAATTAGTTTCTTTTGGGGCGATATTTCCAAACAGCATTCCATTCATTTAAAAGAATTAAAGAATATAGAAAATTTTTAATTTTAATAAAAATCTAGGAAGATGATCATCCATAAAAATAGTGAGCATTTCTACATAAATTAATATGATATTGAAAAAACATCTGTTGCAGAGAGGAGTGGGAAATTTAATGTTATTACATTCTCTATGTCAACTGAAAATTTCGTGCTACAATATTCAATTTAATCCAATATATATATTTTTTAAAATTTGTAATGTCTATTAGGTTTTTCGAAGAAGACAATATGGAAAATCAATTTTGGCTTCGCGGGGTTCGAATTCCGGTTTTTCTGATTACTATCCGCACGTGGTATCACTTATACCACGAATGCATGCAGCAGAGGAAACGAAAATTCCTTATAAATTTAAAAGTGGTCCGGTGCTAGATAGGCCTTCAAACCGACATTTTTTCTTATAAATTTTCAGAATTATTAAGTTTGCTGAAGCAGGAAACATGAAAAATGTGCAATGTCCTATCTCGCATTCGAACTTCTGACCTCCGATTGTTAGCCGGATGTGCTTCCTCTTATACTACGAAGGCACGCGATACGGAGGGAGAAAATTGATTATTACCTGAGAGACAAAATACAGTGAAGAATTAATTACATTCTTTTCCATTTAAATTTACGGACTAATTTATAACGAAGGAGATTATTATGTTAAGATTTATAATGAGCAAGACGACGTGATTTTTTAACCAAATACAAAATTTATTTTCAAGGTTGTAGAGGCAATAAATAATACAGAATCACACAGCAGAAGATATTACTTCCCCCTCCTCCCTCTAAAGGAAACTTTAAGTTCGACATTTTAATCATATACTTTGTTATTTGTGAAAATTTGCCAACCTAATAAAGGTCTCTAGTAAAGTCAGGAAGAAGTTTTTGATAGCATGCTTTTTTACTTCCTTCTACGAAGTAAACGAAATATTGCAATCATGAAAAATTCCGTGTACCATATTTCAAGGAAAATATCCATTTTGACAGCTATCGAAGACAATTTAAGGATACCTTTGAGCGACATCTGTATGTAAGGACAGAATAAAGGACTTTTGTCCCCAAACGAATTATAAAACTGATTTAAAATGGATTCAGAAGGTATGTTTTTCGTGGCATCATGCGTACATTACGTATGTATCTCGCATAACTCAAATGCGAATAAATTCAGAACGTTGAAATTTTGCATATAGGACTGCTATAACGTTCCCTTATGCACAGCCCTTTTTGGTTGCAATCGGCCGCACCAAAATTATATAAATATATGTATATATATAGCCACTCTGTTGCTCAGCTGAGTGAGCTCAGATTTTTTATTCTTATATGTTGGTAAATTGTAAAAATGATTGAATTATGTTGTTCTTAATCTTTCGTTTAAGGTTTTTATATCTTTGGTTAATCTGCATGCAATATTTGTAGAATTATCAACAATTTAAAAGTTGTTCAAGTGGCACTAAACCCAATTTTTTTTACCATAGCAACCATATTTGTTTACATTTGAAACCTAGCTTGAATAGTGAATGAATTCTTTCTCCATCTTCAGTGTCTTTTTGCCAAGTGGGACCAAAAGAAATTTTTAGTTTTGTGCACCGAAAAATTTGCTTTCTTGCCTGCTGGCCGAATGCTTGTTTTTGGGTAGAAACTCTAATTTCAATTTTAAAACTTTTTTAAATTGTTTTAACTGTACTTGGTGTTTTATGTTTCTCTATATTTTTCAATTTTTAATGAAAATATTTTGAGTTTTTATGTATTTTTGCCTT
The DNA here is from genome assembly GCA_000611955.2 of Stegodyphus mimosarum. Taxonomy (NCBI): domain Eukaryota; kingdom Metazoa; phylum Arthropoda; class Arachnida; order Araneae; family Eresidae; genus Stegodyphus; species Stegodyphus mimosarum. The sequence goes on from KK113782.1 coordinate 119,563, forward strand.
GACGCGAAGTGAGAACTGAATTAATTGAATGAGAAATATATCTCTAAAGAAATTCGTGGAAACAAGTGTTTCGTATTAACAGAAAATTTTGTCTCCAGCCTGTCTCGGACAGTGGAGAACGTTTACGAGTAGCGCATGCGCATTAGGTAAGCGGCGCTGAATCGTCTGTGAAAAATTGTTACTTTTTTATTTGTCTAATTTCTTTTATACATCATTTTAGATTTATTATAGTATTTGAATAGAACATACGACAACGATTAGATAGTTCTTCAGATGATATAACGTTTGTGCATTTGATTTATAAAATGAATGAAATGTAACGCTGTTAAGTGAACCTAGTGCCATAGTGTCGCTATGGTAAATAAATATAGTGAACTTTAAAGAGAGCATTTATTCTATTGTGGTTTATGCGCTATCGACCAAGTAGATTTAATTCAATTCAATAAGTTTGAACAAAATGCAGGAAAATGCGTATAATTTAATATCCCGTACAAGGAAGTCATGAGTATATGCAGGAGCGTATTTCAGTTTGTAGAGACATTAGGTATTTTTCTTGAAGCAGGAGATATGAAAAATAAGCAACGCCTTCGCCGGGAATCGAACCACGGATCTCTGAAATACCGGCTCAGTGTGCTGACCATTACACCACGAAGGCACGCTAAGACCCTGGGAGATATACCTTATAAGTTTACTTCCAATTCTGATTTAAAATGTGTAAGATTATATATTATACAGTATTATACTAAAGTGAAGCCATAAAAATGGAATGCACGAAGTGTGGCGTGTAATATTTTATGAAAATAAATTTAAATGAAAAATGTTGAATTCTAATGTTACTTCAAGATATACGTTATATGAAATGTGCCTTTTGCTGGAAATTTCATTTGCATCAACAGCATTTACTACAAAGGAAAATTACAGGAGAGGCGGGTTGTTTGCAAATGGCTTTTTTCTGATCTCGGGTTGATCTACATATTATGCGTATGATACTGTAAGAGCTTTTAAGGGAAAACAACGTAAATTTATAGTTGTATTTTAATTGATATTATTATGTTAGTGTTTACTATCGTTGGTTATTGCGGTACGTTAACATTACGTTGTTTGTTATGTTGGTTTTACTTTTGAAGTAGTTTCTGCTTAATGTAATAAGTGCAATTTTCGTTTAAGTGCTTAAACCTGTGTAAGTAAAACTAAAAATATGAATGGCGTTTGATACACTTGATTACAGGTTTGTTTACTTAAACATTGGTTCTAGATATGTATTTCCGTTTATAAAGTTTCATAAAATAATGTAGAACATTTTATAAGATAAGTCTCAGTAGAAAAATCTCTAAAAAGGAAATCTCATTATTTATAGGTCCCTATGAATCAAAATCTAGACTGGTAAAAATGTATTATCTTTAACTAACCAAAACAAAATTAGTTCGCAAATTTTACAGGCAAGATTCAAACATAGTTTCAGGCACGAATTCTGTCACTGTCTATAATTGACATAAGATTTAAGAGCCCTTACCAGGACTCGAAGCTGGACCTTTCGAATACGCGCCGAGTGTGCTATCGTTACACCACGAAAGTATGCAGAAAGAAGGGAGAAAATACCTTATATACTCCCCCTTTTAAAGGCACGACTGTGGATTAGGGGGACCGAATCGCCAAATCCTGTTGGCGGAGAATCGTCATCCACCACCTTTTTTAATTCGGGCGACACTGTAGAATAATTAGATTGTTTTGAATCTGGAGATGTAAAAAATTAGCAATGCTCTTACCGACACTCGAACCTTTCGAATAAGCGCCGATTGTGCTAGTGTTACACCACGAAGGCATGCAGGAGAGAGAGAATACCTTATAATACGTCGTAAGTAAAACAGCATTCGTTTAAAATTTTTAACTGACACTTTGGAGGCATCAAAGGACACCCTCGACACAGTTAGGGAACATTTCGTTTCTAACTCATTGAAGTTTAATTAATATTTCACCAATTAGAGAATTCGCACTAACTAGACAATATAAAAATACATTTTAGTTTTATAAAAATATTTTACATAGAATATCGAACGGGTTTTATAAAAATCTTCACATTATCTTAAGAAACTATATTTAGAAATACTGTTTATGATCAATATTAAAGAAATAAAGCTTTTTGGGATAATCTGCATATAATATTCAACTACTTTTATCAACACCTTATAATCATGATCATGTTATGAGAATGCTCATATTTATCATTTTAATTCGTAATGATTATTCATTACTTAGATACAACAAATAATTTGATATAGATACTAACCTGCAGCCAAGATAGATTACGCAGGTTTTGCAAAGCGGCGATAGGGATCTGGAGGAGCAAATTGTTGGAAAGAGATAATGTTTGCAATGAAGGTGGAAAAGCATGACGCTCAATTTCTACCAGGCAGTTTTGATCCAAGGAAAGGAAAGTGAGGTTTCGGAGGTTGGAAAATGCCCCGTCTGCCAGATAGGCAATACGATTGTCACCAAGGTACACGCTATGCAGGTTGGGCTTGAAAGGTAAACTTGGCCATTCATCAATGTCATTGGAATGCAAACTCAGCCACTGTAAATGTCTCAACTGAAATATTGAAAAATGATCATTAATAGAGAAATATTTATAAGAGGAATTAGTTATAATAAATTTTCTTCATTGGGTAACATTTTCTAGTTAGCCTATGCACTAAAATAGTTATTGGATTTAATAAATGCGAAATGTTTCATTAATACATGGAATACATATTGATAACTTAAAGCAATTAATTATAATTCAAAGAAGCAAAAGATATGTATAATTAACTTAACAAAAGTTAATTACAATTCTTAAAAATTTTGTTTAGAATTGATAAATATCTAGAAACGCGTTCAGTTTGATATTATCTTATTGGGAATGATTGGTGATAAAAATATTTTACGTGTCGAAAAGATTAAACATCCAAATTCACAAATTTGCGTATACAACTGTTTTTGTATAAATATAATATCTAGAATAAAGGTAATATTAAATTCAACAACCTAGGTTTAGAAATTATAGTCATCAGACATCAGCCACTTTGTCGCGCAGTGTATATACGCTGGTGTGCAAAACTTAAGCAACAGCAGGGTTTTTTGCCATAACTCCACGAGAAATCAACTGAGAGACGTGAAATGCAGAAATGAAAAAGAGTATTATGTACGTAAAGGATGAAGAAAGCATCGGAGCTGAAAAAGGAATACAATGCATACGGTATGGAATCAAACAAAAACAAGCTTTATTGAACGCATAGTATCGTGACTCATGATTGTCTATCCAAGAGGAACAACAATAAGCAGATTTTCCTTAATATGGGATATGCCCTCCCCTCATTGCAATGGTTGCTTCGCACCGTCTCCGCATACTCAGAACCAGCTGGTGCAACATTTCTTGCGGTAGTTTCTGCCCATTCCTCAATCAACATCTATTTGAGATGTTGGGTGTTCTCCGGAGGATGTAAGCGTGCTGAAATGCGTCTCCCCAAAGCATCCCACACATGTTCCATGGGATTTAAATCTGGGGAGTACGCTAGCCAATCCATTCGAGTGATATCTTCACTTTCCTGTAGCTCCTCAACAGCAAGAGTCCGATTTGGCCGTGCATTGTCATCCATAAAAATTTAGTCTAGGCCAATGGTACATCGGAACAGACGCACATGGGGAAGAAGTACCTCCTCACAATAGCGATCCCCGGTTACAGATCCTCTGTCGAAAACGTGGAGCTCAGTTCGCCCGTTCAGCATAATGCCTCCCCAGACAAGAACTCCAGGACCACCTTTACGGTGTCTTTCCTTGATGTTACTGGGATAAAACCGGGTCCCGACCTCTCTCCAAATCAAAACGCTTCTGGTACTGAACCGACTCTCATCCGTAAAGAGGACACGACTCCATTGTTCAGTTGTCCAGTTTTTTGTGCTCTCTGTACCACTGTAAACGGTGGCGTCGGTGGCCATCTTTCAACGGGAGGCAGCGTTCAGGACGGCGGGCGAATAGGCCCCCTTTGTGAAGGCATCTGGCCAGAGCAAACCGCGACACTTGTCGTTCCGTTGCTGTACAGAGTTGCTGAGCAATGGCGCTTGCTGACTGCTGTCGGCCTCTTTTCGCCTGCAGGACGATATATTGGTCATCCCCTGCAGCTGTCGTCCTCGGGCGGCCACCACCAACCTTTTTAACAGCTGTACCTGTGGTTTGGAACGCTTTCCAAGCGTGCGAAACGACTCTTTTGTTGATTCCGAACTCTGCAGCTACACTGGTGACAGTACGCCCCTCCTCCAGCTTTTCGACCATTCTTCCACGTGGGAAGTCGTCCAGGCGATTTCTTCTAGCCATATAACTGGCACTTGCAGCGAATATGTTGAATTGCGTCTCCATCCTTCCTTTTATTCTACTGTTGAGCTGCGCGCGCCGACATCACGCGTTTTGTGTACGCTCATGTCGCCTCTGACGTTTCGTTCCTGATATTTGCATACGCATGACGTTTCTACTGACTTACGTGTTCATTGTACTGATCTCCAGACCTCCTTTTCTGCAATTTTATGGTTACTGCTAAATTTTTACATTGTTGCTTAAGTTTTGCACACCAGTGTAGTAAGAACCTAGAAACAGGCTAATCATTTGAGATGTTTTACGACTATTAAAAGACCTCTTTTTGAAATAAAGTATTTGATTTTTTTTACTTTTTTCAATTTCTTGTTCTTGACACTATTTTCTTTAAAATAGGTTTTCGAACATTAATGCATTACAGAAGATTACCTTATGTTAATTGGTTTAGAGTTAATATTGAAAATGTAAAAAGTGATCGTAATTGTTAAGCAAAGTATCAACTATCGTTTTGAAATTTTAACAATCTAAATAAATTTGTTCACAGAAAAAACAAACAGACAAATCACAGTCAAATCTTTAATTAAGGAAGTCGCAAAATCCCGTCATAAACTACTTCGCTAAATGGAGAAATTTTCAAAATGGAGATTATGAAAAAGTACGATTTAGGATGAGTTTTTTTTTTAAATTTTAAACGCAAAATAGTAGTAAAAGGAAATATAAATGCAAAATTGTACACGTTTAATGTATCCTTTTCTTTAAAATTATGTATGAAAATTACACAAATTTATTTACAAAAATAATCAGTTACATTAACTTGTTTTGATTGTAGATAAATAATAGCATTTCACGCCAGAGTAAGTCTCATATCTTTGTAACGCATGAAAAATATCTTTAAACTGAAAACCGTGTCGTAAAGTATCAGATGCATATAACATATCTCCTGGCAAAGATTTTGTGCATTATTTATCATTAACCGCTTCATCTTCTTTATCAAAATTAACATTCTAGCTGCTATTTTTTATGCTGTCCTGTATGTCCTCTTCAGTAGGGATTCCTGAGGTTTCAGTATCGTTTCCTACAAATAAATAAATCTTGAAGTTATTCATCATTCTTTAATTATTCTCGATTTTTAACTATCCTTTGACCAGCCACCTATTACTCAGTTCCTCATCTTGCCCATCGTCATCACTGACGCTGCTGTTGAGAGCAGTTTCTGTCTTGGTGAAGCCGAATTTTCTCTAGCAACTGCAAACCGTTTTTCAGTGAAATCATGATTCCATACTTTTGCAAGTTCAGATTTACAGTCAAGTAAACCTATCACACATAAAGGCTAATTACTTCCAATACCTATTTTTGCCTTATTCAAATTTGTTTTGCGAAAATTCAACTTAAAGTTTTTATCAGCCCTTGATCCACATGCTGTAGTTTCGTAGTGGTATTTGGAGGAAAAAAAGAACCTTAACATTTTTATACTCTTCTTTGATATTTTGAGGCAATTGCTACTTGTATCGTGAGGCCTTGTAACTGTCTATAATAAGAACAATTTTCCGTTTTTGTACAGCCATGTATTTTTAAAAATATTTAGCCACTAGTGAAAAATGTATGAGATCATCCATAAGTTCTTGTTAAAGCCATTGTAAGGTTTATCCTAAGTTTATTAACAGTTATTTTAAATTTTATATCTTTCCTATCTTATTCTAATTTCAGCTTACAATTTCCTGCCAGAATGTAAATTCAGAAACGCAGTTAATGCAAATGAGAAAGAAAACTATTTAAGTCGTGACTTCATCGACTTCAGGAGAGAAAGTCTGATTCCCTGACTAGCCCGCGTTTGCCTTTGGCTAATTTCTCCCTTAGTTACTACACTTGGCCATATCTTAGGGCCTTGCTTGGCTTCGCTGATTTAATTAATACTTAGGGGCCAACTAGTTAGATTCTGATAGCTTCGGCTGTATCTTTCAAATAGCTTAGTTAAGATAGTTTTAGTTTAAATTATTATTATTTTAAGTTCAAGCCCGAGTGTCGGCTTTGTGTAAAGTTCCAAGTAGGAGCTCATTCTAAATATACTGAAAAATAAAGAGTTATAAACCCTCTAAGTCTTACGTGTTCTGTTCCCACACTTAAGCGATTATTCGCTTGTTAGTGTTCGTGGAGTTCTAAGTTAGAACTTTAGATTTAAATAGTAAAACCCCACACCATAATCTATTTCCAGTGGTTTTATACCACAAAAACATCTTGGATTTTTACTCATTTCTGTGAGCAAACTTGCCAATATTTCATTTCCTTTCACATTTGCACATAGGAATATACTTTTTCCTGTGCTTACTTCCAGACCATTTCTCTTTCTTTAATGTTAATGTTCTCTGCAGTAAACATAGATAAAATAAGCCAGTTTCATTGAGATTGAAGATACCATTTGACTTGTACATTTCTATGATTTCTTTTAGTTTTCGATCTTTCCGAGTGACACAGTAATTTTTTTTTGCCACATATGATTTTTACAACTACCCCACATTTTGTTTTCTTGAATTTCACTGACCACCAAATGTCCGCATGAAATTCATTTTGCCCTAAAGCTTCGGTAAGCTCCGCAGCCTTTTCTAGTGTCAATGGTTCTGATACCGGTACACGCTTGCGCACATTGTGACCAGCCATTTTAACTCTGCTTCATCAAGACCTTCATAAACGCACATTTCTTACGTTTGACACTAGATCGGTGGAATCAAAGCTCGACAAAATTTTGTTCGGAATTTTCAGGAAAACTGAGAAAATATTTTCCGAAACCCCAGATTTTATGGCACTGTCTTTCTTCATTGCACCTCGGTTCACATCGTCAAGAATCAGCATTTTTTTTTTTTTGAAGTGAGATTTTTTTTAAGATGAAAAAGTAATTAAAAATTTTAAATTTATATTATATTTCTGAGAAAATGTTTTTCTAGGACTTCATCTGTACGTTTGGAACTCGTCTGGGTCATTTTATAAAAAATACAACACGTGTTATATAAGCGTAAAAATATTTAAATCTCTTAAATTTGCAATGCAATGAGCTAAGATTAACTCTTTGCTTTACCTAAGGAAGTAGAATTAAACATAATATATGGTACTTCATGTAACATTCTCTGTCATGAGTAAGATTTCATTTTTGCATCGTATGTTTTACTTTTAAATTTTCTTTAAATTTGAGAAAAACATGCGTTACGAAAATGTTTAGTGTTATTCAGCAACACAATAATTAACCATTAAATTATTTTATGTAGCTTTTTTTGTTTAAAATTTCAGATATTGCAATGTTCCTTAAAATATATTTCTGAAATGTAAATGAACCAGTTATAGAAATTTCATATACGTCATTAAATTCCTATGTTGCATGTTTTATTTCAAGGTAAAAAAATTACGTACTTTTTGCAGAGCTTCTAATGGTAATCTATGAAGTTTATTAAAACTAAGGTCTACAGTAGTAAGCGCCAATTCACTTCCCTGAAATGCTTTGCTGTGGATATGCGACAGCTGATTTTGCATCATTCTCAAGGAGGATATTCTTGTATTCTGAAAAGAATAAAAATAATTCCATGCAATTAAAAAGTTCGAATCTTGAAAAACTTTACCAACAGAATGCACATAATGCATCCACGACACTTATTTGAAAACAGCAGAAGTAACATATTTGTGAACGACACTGTAAAATAGACATTAATTTCGATAGAATTTTGATAGTTACTCTATCGTATGAGATTATATACATTAATGGAACATAGTGATTCATTATTCAAAATGATGTTTAAGAAATCTCATGCGCAATACTTGTCAGATTCAATAAATGTGTCAGCTCTTCGCAATCTCAATCAGTACACTAGCCAGACGGAAAAGTCGTTAGCTACTGCGTCTGCCGTACCGAAAGGCCCTTGTTGCATATAATCATTCTGTACCGCAACACGCGCATAGGAAAAACATCCGTACCTGTGATTGGACATGCTTCATGCAATGATATCATTTTCTTCTAGCGTAGTGACGTTTAGGCGGAATTCTTACAGCTTTGTTTTCGTTGAATGACGCGTTTGAGAGAGAAGGAAGCATGAAAATTATCTTTTGCTTTCTTTGAAACGCACAAATTTAGCTGCAAAGTTCTGAAAATGGCTTCCTGTTTCATGGAATAAGAAAATTATAAAATCTTTCAAAGACGCTGTTAAGATCAGAAAAGATCTTAAGCGTTAGATTATATCAATAGTTGAGGATGTAAGGTTTATCTTAGGTTTATTAACAGTTATTTAGTTTTGTATCTTTCCTATCTTATTCTAATTTCAGCTGACAATTTCCTGCCAGAATGTAAATTTAGAAATGCAGTTAATGCAAATGAGAAAGAGTACTATTTAAGTCGTGACTTCACCGACTTCAGGAGAGACAGTCTGATTCCCTGACTAGCGCGCGTTTGCCTTTTGGCTACGTCTCTCTTAGCTGATACTACGCTCGGCCATAGCTAGTTTTAGTTTAAATTATTATTATTTTAAGTTCAAGCCCGAGCGGCGGCTTTGTGTAAAGTACCAAGTAGGAACTGATTGTAAATATACTGAAAAATAAAGGATTATAAACCCTCTTTAAGTCTTAAGTCTTTCGTTCACACACTTAAGCGATTATTCGCTTGTTAGTGTTCGTGGGGTTCTAAGTTAGAACTTTAGATTTAAATAGTAAAACCCTACAAGTTCTTTAATGTAGTTCAAACCAAAAACAAAACACAGCGATTTCGATCTAACTGTAAAGGCATTGTGTGCTTTTAATTATGTTATTACTATTGCAATTTTTTTGCGTTCTGTTCCTTTCACGTTGCAGAAAATATTTCTTTTGCAATGTTATGTTATTTCCATGTTAATGTCCGTGTCATTTCTAATATCCTGTTGTTCCTGTCTTAAATGAAAGAAAAAAGTGCATTCAGTACTGTCGCTGAGTTCAGTTCATGTGTATAATAAGAAAAGAAACTTCCTTCTCTGACAAACACTATTTTTATGCAAAGGTACAAAATTTGTTAAAAAATTAACAACTTTTGTAATTACTACACATTAAAAATAACCAATATTCGTAAAGTAATATTGTTCAATTTAAAATACGTATCTATTTCTCTGTTCCAACTCTATATTACTCTAACTTCAAAAAAACATTTCACTTTTTAAGACTGACTATAAATCTTGTAAATTTACTGTGTACTAAATTAGGTCCTAACATCGCTTTTGCTGTTTCCGAAAACTGATTTGTCTCATGCTTTCGGAGATCGCATCAGCAGAGAAATATATAATGAACATGAAATAATGAATTAATAATCACAACACCTATTAATAATCACAACACCAAAAAATATTACGTTTACTATGAACTATTTAAATTAAGAATACATTTATTAAAAATCAATGCATTTTTTATATTAAATTCCTCGCACTATGGTGTTTTAAAAAGTGTAATCTCATAGCAACATAAATACAGCACGGGTAATAATCTTTTCGGTACTGTTATCAAAATGTGAACAAACGGTATAGAGGCAAAGAACGTCTGTGTAAAGAAGGAAAGGTTCCATAGAGGTAATGTAAAACAACTTGTCTTCTACGCCGCTAGAAAGAAAAGGGAACATTCGAATCAAATGGTACAAATCAGATCAAGTAAAAGTAATCAGTAAAAGAACATTTAGATTTTAATCAAATGGTCGTAAAAGCTCAAATTCCATCCGATATTTCACCTATATTCAATTTTAGTCGATAAATGCAGCAAAAAAATTATCATAATTGATCAGAAACCAATCACGCGAACAAACAACAAACACACAAACAGATATTCTTCTTTATATATATATATATGTAAGGAATATATATATATGAAAGCGAACGGTAAGAACACGTTTCTAAATAAAGCATTTTTATCTCCAACGGGCGAGACTGTCGCCACTCAGAAAAATGAGTGCGAAAATTAATATTTTTGGAGTTTTTACTTAATATTTCGTCTGATTAAAGTCGCACAAAGATGGGAATAGCCGAAATGGCTTCCCACGAATTTTCGGAATCGGGAGTAATATATTTAATGTTTGGCAATGCTATTTTTATTTCGTCATAAAACTTAAAACATTTTTATTAACAAACTCTAGAATTTGAAAGCGAGCAGTGGCAACAACTTTCGAGATAAAGCAGATTTTCATCTCCAGCTTGCCAGACTGTTGCCATTCGGAAAAATAACGGCGAAAATTATCGTTTGTCCGAATTTTTAATTAATATCTCTGATTTTAGCTATTTTTGTTTGGAAAAAAGTGGAATTCGATTTTTTCCAGGACCTTTTCCAGGACCCAGAAAGGAATTGTAGAAAGTTTGGTGACTATAGCTATAGTAGTAACTGATTTATTAGAGGAAAAACAAACAGACTTTCTTCTTTATATATATATAGATAGATAATAAACGCATTAGCGACTCTGCGGCTACATGCAAAATCTCCTGACCCCATCACGGGAATTGAATCTAGACAGTAATTATACTAGTGTTTAGTTGTAATCCCTCCATATGTTAGTCGTGATGAAGATCACGTAGAAAGGAAAAAGTACTTCATGAAAAATATATTTTACCTTTGTATTCATAATGGACGTTGTTGGAAAAATATTACGTTGTACGTAGTTGTCTAGGATCTCTAAATGTGTATCCAGGTGGAGAAGGACTTAACTAAAGCAAATCAATTTTAAAAACCTGAACTAACTTATTTTCTATTTCCTTACTCTATAAAACGATAACAAAGGAATGGCAATGGAGGTTTCATATGATATGCAATGATCTAGGAATAACCCCATTAAAGAAAAAAATTCAAATCCTTACTTTTCTTTTCCAATATTTAATAATTTTATCGAAGAAAATATTTACGTTTCATACCAAGATCAATGTCAGCTTAATTCCATATTAACTGTGGTTAACTTAGATTGCTTTGTCATTTTGTCATTCGTCAGGAGAAATATGCTTTTCTAAGAAAGCTTAAAAAATGGTATAAAAGTTTTAAACATGATTTGAAATAAATTCATTTAATGCATGGAGAGGAGTACAAAAATGTATCTTAAAAAAGAGGGAGGCTTTATAAAATTTTGCAAATTTTAAAATATGTTTATTCTTTTACCTGGAATGAGTGGTCATGTAGAACCTCTACGCCAGCCTTCAATAGAGTGAGTTGGACGATGTCATCCAGAGGAAGTGTTGGAATCTCGGCAAAAGGAACACCAATGCAGCTAACATCACGGTGGGAGTTGGAACAAGTGCAGAGAGGGTTGAAGGGACAGGGCTCCGAATGGGCATCGATTGGATGGGGACCCGCTATTATGACGACTAGGGTCACTGTGATAGCTACTGCTACAGCAGGTACATATGGCGTCATCTGTTAGAAGAAATGCACCATACAATTGATTATCATAAAAAAATAACAAGGAACATATAAGAATATAAAAACATCTATCACATTCCATTCTGCGGAAAGCTTTTCTTGCCTACCTGTAACCATGTAAACGACCTTAACAAAATTCCCAATTTAATCCAAAATGAGCATGACTGGTCATATTTTTAAGATACCATTCAATTGACAATTATACATGAACTTTGCAAAATATTAGAATTATAACGGCAGACAAAAAATGCATGTCGTTTTTTCACAAAGGTTTTCATGAAAGCAAAACTTGAAATTCCAGCGCGATAATCCTCCCCCCTCCCGAAAAAAAAAACTTTCACAATATAGAATATGTTCACCAATACTGGCAGCATGAAAAACACCGTTTACATTTTTAAATCAAAATTCACTAACAAAGATAGAATTTTCGATAGTTCAAAGAAATAATTTAGATGCCGATAATTTTTTCCTTCTGAAGTTCCATTACTCAACGGAACTTCAAACTGAACGCTAACTTTTTGATACATTTTTTTTTAAATTTTTATTTTGACAGATACATTATTCGTAAAATACACTGACGGAGGTTGACAACAGTGAAGGTTGGAACATGAAAAGTAATCTAATTTGAGATCTACACACTTCTCCTTTTTCGCACCAGTTGATTTTATAGTTTCGGACAAGTTTCAAAGTCGATGATCATGAGAAGAATAACTAAAAGAACAGATACGATATAATTGGAGCATCAAGGATACAGTCCAGCAACTTAATAAAGACGATTTGTAAGTTTTATAACTAATGGATGACTTCTGAAGTAATGCACACTAATATCGCAAGGGAATGTGCTTAAAAATGTTGTAGCATAGTTAAAGCAAGAAAGAAAGAATCAAAATGCAGCAAAAAATAGCTATGCATGAACAATTAACATCAATAAACTGCATATTCAATTAGTATTGCACGCCATTAGAACGCATCGAGGAGCTGCTCGATAGAAAAAAAAAGTTTAATAAATATGAAGCTTCTGCAAGCATCAGCACATTAATATCTCACGGACCCAAACTATACAAAGGCAATGAACATATACTTGAGAAAAGAGCCACGCAAGTCATGGTAGTTTAAACAGCAATATACTGTACACTGCGAAAAAAAAGGGGGCAGTTCTATATCTCCCGTTCTACTGAGCCGATTGACGAAATTCAAATTGCGCTTTCCATGTCTCGAAAGCGCGACTAGGGTATGTATTAGATTTATATATAGCTTTGTTTCTAACATAGGTGTTTTGACACAAAATTGAACTCTTTCTGAAATAACATACTATTTTTTTTCATATTTCGATTCTACGACTCAAATTATCACTAGATATTAAATTTTGTATTTGGTGAGAAAATTACGTAGAAATTAAAAAATTTATCTTGGCGCATTTTTTCAGTTTGCGCCAAGAATAATTCACTTGGCAAACTTCTTAAGGGGTGTTGGAAGCCAAAAATCTTAAAAAAATATTGGTTTGGGATTTTTGCATTTTCAAATTCTTTACACTTTTAGCTTTCTAAAAATACTATACTTTAATCTCTATGAAAATTAGAACTTTAAAAAATCTAGTTTTATTTTATCATCTAATGCTTTGATAAATGAGGAATTTTACATAAAAACGCGTTTTTCTCCAAACGTGATTTTGTTATGCTCGATGTACCTTTTCTCAGGAACTACTGCTCCCAGGTACCAAAAATTTTTATTGCTTATTTATTATGTTTTCTAATATTTACTGAAATGAGCTGTTTCTGATAAATTAAGATAAAAAAATGTCACAAAATTGTTTTGCGTGAGAAAAGTACTAAATTTTACTATGCCTAATAAAACAGTCTATAAATTAGTCTAAAATTCAAAATGTTTCAAAAGCTCATTTCAGTATAATGAGATAGATGTATGTTAATCACACAAAAAATTTCAAGAGTATATCTACAGCAGATTTTGAGAAAAGGTACATCGAAAATGGCCAATTTAACATTGTCGGTATAGGGGGTTCCGACACCCCTTAATTTATAACAACCTATTTTTCTTTCCTTTTTTTCTATTGTCCACGAGCAGAACAACAAGTCATCGTTCATATTTTCAAATCATTTTAACAAAGTGCGTAAATCACCTTTTCGTTATTATCGCTTATAATAAATACGCCAAATTTATTTCAAACCGCGCCAAAATGTAGATTCACGTATATCTTAGAAAATTCTGAAAAAAAAAAACTGTAATTTTTTGCAAATATTCTTAGAAATACATCTACTTTAAGATGACGGCAAAAATTTTATAGGGGATCATTCAAAATGTTTTTCGAAAAACTTATAAAAATTATTTAAAAACACAAATTTTAAAAACAAATCATAAAAACTGGCGAATTTTATTTGGAATGAACTTAAATTTCGAAATCTGAAAGGAAGAATCAAATAAGTTTAATAAAGAATATATATTAATAAATATATATCAAATTAAATTAACATTGAGGAGGTAAAATTTGAGAGCTAATTGTTTAAATACTACTCGCGCGATTTTTACAAAACGTAAGAGTTTGGCATAATTTGAGTCGTAGAATCGTAATATGGAAAAAACAATTGGCATGCAATTTAAAAAAAAGTCCGATTTTGTGCCAAAATATCTATATTAGAACAATGCTATATACAAATCTAAAACATATCTGAAGTCGCACTTCGGAGATGTGAGAAAGGCAAGCTGAGTTTTGTCAATCGGCCTAGTAGAACGGGAGATATTGAACTAACCATTTTGTTTTCGCATTGGGCGTACTATGGTCAGGAGGTACTATCAATCTACGAAAAACAAAACAATAGTAGCACGGCAACAAAAACAAGATGTCATACTAAAAGACCGACTTTCAATATAGTATTACTAATTATTATACCATCAGACTACTCTACAAATAAACTGCATTATTTCAGGCAATGGACCATTCTTGAACTGCTTTTACTCTACAGGTATTTCATCAAGGAACTTGACTACTTTTAATCTTAATCAGGATTCTCCAATAAAATTATAAAACTGATTTAAAATGGATTCTGAAGAGATTTTTTCGTGGCGTCTGTGCGTATGTACGTACTTATGTATGTATATATCTCGCGTAACTCAAAAAGGACTAGCCCCAGAACGCTGAAATTTTGTATATAGGACTACTATAACATGTAGATGTGAACCTGACATTTTGGTTGGCCGAACTAAAAGTATATAAATATATGTACTATATATCCACTCTGTTACTCGGCTTAGTGAGCTCAGTTTCTTTATTCTTATATAGTTGTAAATTGTACATCTTTGCTTTAAAAGTGATTGAATTATGTTGTTCTTATCTTTCGATTAAAATTTTTATACCCTTAGTTAACCTGCGTGCAATAATTGTGGAATTATGAACAATTTAAAAGTTTTTTAAGTGCGGCTAAGCCTACTTTTTGGTTATGATAGCGGACATATTTGTTTACATTTGATACTTAGCAGAATAGTGGATTTGTTGCCGATTATAGAGAAACTAAGCTTGGCAACAACAAAGTATCGTCTTCTTTTATTATTGCGAATTAAATTATTCTTAATCCATTCTGGAAATATCATT
Organism: Stegodyphus mimosarum; assembly: GCA_000611955.2. Classification (NCBI taxonomy): domain Eukaryota; kingdom Metazoa; phylum Arthropoda; class Arachnida; order Araneae; family Eresidae; genus Stegodyphus; species Stegodyphus mimosarum. Next base: position 134,894 of record KK113782.1, read on the forward strand.
TAAGTTATTAGATTGTTTTTGCGTATAAACTATAACTTTAACTGTAAAAATTGCTTTTTAATTGTATTAACTGTGCTTGGTGTTTTATGTTTTTCTACATCTTTCAATTTTTAATGAAAATATTTCGAATTTTTACGTATTTTTGCTTTACCGCGAAGTAAGGACTGGATTAATTAGTAGCGTATGCATATTAGGTAAACGGCGCTGAATTGTCTGTGAAAAGCTGTTTCTTTTGCATTTGTTCAATTTCTTGTATGCATCGTTTTAGATTTATTATAATATTTGAATAGAACTTGTGGTAATTCTTCAGCTGCTGTAATGTTTGCTCCCTTTGAGTTATAAAATGAATAAGAGTAACGCTGTTAAGTGAACCTAGCGCCGATAGTGAACTTTAAAGAGTGCATTTATTCTGTTGTGCTTTATGCGGTATCGACGAAGTAGATTTAATTCAAAATTCGTTAACTGTTAATTCAATATGTTTAAATGAAATGCAGGAAAATTGGGCATAATTTAATATTCCGTACAAGGAAGTCATGTGGTGTACACATGAGATTTTTAAATTCATACTATTAGCTCACACTCTCCCTATATCTTGTTCAAATTTTCAGTCGTTAATAAAATACTTTTTATTCATCCACTCAAGATAAAAAAAATTGTAGTGTATTTTTTTAGACTTGTAGTGGATGACACTTGATGTTAATACAGTTTTTTCACATATTAAAAGATTTAGAATTTTTAATTAAATTTTTTTTTGCATTTAAAAATTTTTCTTTGTTAGCCTAAGTAGGAACTGAGTTTGAAATTTTTTCATTTAATTAATTATTAATTAATTAATTTTCAGTCGTTTGTAAAATAGTTTTTATTCATCCACTCAAGTTCAAATACATTTGTTTAAACTTGTAGTGGATAACATTTGATGTTAATGCAGTTTTTTCACATATTAATTTAAATTTGCTTTTGTATTTTTAAAATTTTTCTTTGCTGACCTAAGTAGGAATTGACATTAATTTTTTTTATATTACTTGTTCCATATCTAAGAGTTCTTTGCCGTTGATTGCTTTTGCGAGGTGCACAATTCTTTTGACTTTATTTTCAATCGACAGAAAAACCTTTAAAACTGGTGATAGTTTCTAGTTAGTTGTACAGAGGCTGTTCGCACGTTTTTCAGAGACTTTTCTTTGCTATAAAAAATTTGTCTGCTTGGAAATTTTGTTTTTTAACTGCAGATATATTTTTGAATGTATTAATAACCATGCGCTACTTGACATTTTGTTTACATGCAAAATGGCGGTTTTAAAGAAGCAACGTCTGTGCTCTTTCCGAAGAAAATTATTCATATCTAGTTATTATAAAACACCGCGAAAGCCCTGGTGTTTCGACATCTAAATCTATGATAGGTAATACTGCCAACAAGAAAGGAAAATAAACCTCAAAGTTTGGCTTCAAGTGGAAATTTGTTCCAAATATATGTGGGAAATCAGAACCACCAGCGAGGTGACGTCATCTGCCGTCAGCCCAGAACAGCGCAGAGAAGCAGAGACAACAGCCAGAGGTAGACGAGTACAAGACGTGGTATGGAATAGACGAGTTCCATCGAGGCTTAGATTCCGGACGATGCTTGTCTATAGTTAACCATGGATGAGAATAGACGTATTCTCTCAAGGCATGAGCTTACGTTGTAAGGTTTTAGTTAAACTAACCAAGTTTATTTTAATTTAAATCTTTTCTATCTCCTCTCTGCTTCAACTTCCTGTCAGAAGAAGCGCGCGTTTTTAGCTTATGCTAATTTTTGAAGTTCAGCCAAGCACTATTTAAGACAGAGGTAGAAACCTCTCGGTGTGTGAGAGCTTTGCCTCAGATCACGGTCACGCTGCTCAACGTTCGCCTGACCAGCTAGCAGTTTAAATTTATAAGCCATAGTGCTTACTACGTGATTGCATTGTAAAATAAATTAAAGTGCGGTAGTATTTAGTATATCTTGCTACGCACCCTTTTCGGTAGAGGCCAACTTCCGCGAATTGCTCTGCGAAGCAAAGTTTAATTTAAGTTCTATTTTAATTTATTTAAATTTATTTGATTGTTAAGTTCGACCAAAGTGTGGTCTGTTACGTTCTGTATCTCTCCCGAATTGGGAGGTTTGTATTTAATAGTGATTGAATAAAAAAGGATTTCAAATCCCTTCACGTGCAGTTATTCTCCAGCCCAGCAGTTACATCAGAACATAGCGTACCTTCCGCTCCCTGTTCCAGTTCAGGACTAGAACGTAAGGATAAGAACCCTTTACAGAATTACCATGTTCTCAAAGAATACACACAGAATGTTAAGTCCTGACAACGTGCCTGTAGGACTGTTAGAGACTGATAGTGTGCGAGAATTACTCAGTATTACGCGAAATGTTATGAATCTACAAATCTTTGTGGGGTTACCGTTACCTTTAGTTATGTCAATTTATCATGTTATATTATCATCCCATCTTTTATCATCTTGCATTCATACTAGTAATTTCATAATAAATTTACTTTATACTTATCTCGTGCTTTTGATCGTATAATCCTACATATATATCCAAGTAAAAAATGGAATGTTTAGAATTTTGAAAAGGTAAGATCTTTAATGTTAAAAGAAATTCCGCCAAGTCACAGGACGGTAGCAAACTCCTTAAAATGCTCATTGTGATCTGTAAACAAATTGATTAATGCTGATTTGAATTTAAAAAGAGGAAAAATATAATGTGCATCGTCTTTCTCAACGACATATCGCTGAGCTCATAACCCGCTGAAGAATTCTTTTATCAGAAATATATATGCAGACATGAATGGAAACATGTTGTCATAATAGATATATTAGAGGAGTCTTGGGTGTATTTAAATGACTGCAATAAAAAGAGATCCGTTTATTATTATCAAACCGGTGAACAAAATCTTAAAACACGGTTCAAAGAATTTAAAGAAAGCTTATCAAAGGGATTGAGCATTGCTGCTGGTTCAACATAGAGCGGCAAAATAAAAATAAAGAGAGCGAAGAAAAACGTCAGGATCAATTCCACATAATATCGGGAACATATATGATATCCAATTTAGCCACAGTGCCATCCATCAGTAGTACTGCAGCTACACGTCAAAATCCACTGCTAATTTCCTGGAAAAAATGGAAGAAGAAACGGGTATAAACCCCTACCCCTCCCTCATATTCTTACCAAATATTATGATAGATCGCCCAGGGATTTTTGTGGTTTTGGGTTTTTAAAAAGCGTATTGTCCAAACGTCTACTTACAACCCTCCTTGTACTTTGGAAATCTGTTCAAGAGGAATGGGATAGAATACCTCTTCTGAAGTTACAAAACGTTCTATTGGTTTTGAAATAACGATGTAGAACGATGATGAAGTATAAGGGTTATCAAATGGAAGATTTAAAACAAAAAAAAAATGGGTAAGATATTTCGGTAAATACAAGGAAGATCGTCTACAAAATGTGCGAATAGCCTCTGTAACGCTAGAAGGCATTCAGTGTTGATGGAGGGACATTAAACTGCGTACAAATGAAATTCTAGCCTTGATTAAGTTAAACGGGAAAAATTCAGATAACGCTTATATGCGAAGTCGGGTTTCACAAATCCGTCTTCAGTAAAAATTTCTACACATTATAAAATTAGTTTGTATATTACAAATTACTCCTGTACATTACATTTCAGATAAGTAATCATCAAGTGAACTCCTCTCGACCACTGCATCTTCACAAATTCCCGGACCTCATATATGCAACTAACTTTGTAGTACATATCTACTAAAATACTGATGCAAATGGAGCTATGCACTCTGTAAAAGCAATATATAAACAGAAATTTGCAGTCAAAAGGCAAAATCTGTTGAACCCAGAATAAAGAGCTGGTGCCCTTTTCTGATCTCTACTATCGACTGTCTATTCGCATATATTTTACTGTAATAATCGTTATATAGATATTTTATTCAAGATTAGAAGACAAAACGGACTTAGTTGGCATATATGTTTGAATAAAATAATCGGGAATGATCTGTCAGATTTGAGTATTATTTAGAAAACATTTTTGCTCCTGAATCAAAAGAGAAAGTCTACGTCAGTTTAATGATCACATTTCCTCCTCATTTTAAAATTTACACTTCCGTATTTCTCTTCCAATTATACGTCAATTTCTATATCATACATGTAATTCATACTCCATTCGCTTTCGTGCTCCTTTTGCATACTTATGTTCAAAATAAATGTAGTTGAAATTCTAAAAACTTTATTGATTTTTAAAACGAAATGATGGAGAAATTGGATTAGTTTCGCAAGTAGCTTTTCTAATCAGTTTCAGCAAAGGAAAAGTCCTATTATTTGCTGGGAGCAAATGATAGAACTGTTGTTCCTAATTGTTTCAGAGAAACCGTAGACAGAATTCCAACATTGTAGCAGAGTTTCGACATTGTCTTATTTATTTTAAATAAGCTTAATCCTATATTTCATTTCTATGTTTTAAACTCCTCGACAGATATCCGAGATATGTTATGCTTTATTTATTGATAGACATAATTTAAGGAATTTAAATAAATAAGAAATTTAAATAAAAATTAAAAAAATAGTAATTGCTGGATTTGCTATTTCATGCAACTTAAAGTGAAATATTGTAACTGTTTTCAAGTATTAAAACTTCGCAGCAATCTCCATAATACCAAAGAAAAAGAGCAAATATGAAGTTAAGCGAGAATGACACTCAAGAATGCGCATCTCCTTTTAACAACATACTATCAAACCGTTCACCACACCAAAAATTGCACCGAAAATCCTTTCCAGTCGTTAAAGAAACGGGACATAAACATTTCACCTCGGACAATTCTACGTGCAAGGTTTCACAACGGAATAAACATTGTAGCAATTCAAAACGACGTCTATTTATTTCCCTTTTCCCGCCCCCTGCCTAAATCCCCGCGTCGTTCTTGCTTTAAAAGTATTGGAAGAAAAATAAATACCTCTCTTCAAGGTTTCTGTTCGCAATTTGAAGTTTTCGTAAAGATGTGTGAAACCTATGTATAAATCAACGTATGCATCCAACTGGCAGCTCTTGCTTTGTCAATAATCTTGATGGGAAAGAAGTGTCGTTGAAAATGTGTTCTATTTTTTATGTTGTTTATTATCACGAAAACACTGGCGCGCTTTGGAATGTAATAACGTAGGATTCAAAAGATTTTATGTCACGTTTATTTTTTATGTATTACTTTCATGAACTTGAGCTATCAGAAGCAAATATTAGCATTATTTACCTGTTTCTTTAATTTTCTTGCCATAAGTGTTTAAACTCGAATGTATTTAGATGAAAATAATTTGGATCATACTGCATATGTTGCTCTGTTTCATTAATTTTAGATTTAAAATTTAGATTTCGAGAAAATAAAGCTAACCTTGCAAATTTACTACAATTAAAAATCATCCTGTTCACTCGTCAGTCATATAATATTCATGTCTTTTGAAAATTTACTTTAAAAGTATTACAATAATACCGACGTAGCACTTGCAGCAATATACGAAAGAACATTTTTTTTCTCCAGTAAAACTTGTTAAACCGAGCTAACTATACTAAAAAAATAATACGTACAATTTAGAAGTCAAACATTAAAAATCAGCGTTACATTTTCAAATTTTCACAGGACTAGTTTCGATGGTTTTACCGAACCATCATCCTCAGCTGCAAAAGCGCAAAATCTTTGCTCTTTTTATCATTTGTTATTTGACTTCTAAGTTAATATTTGTTCGGCGTGTTATTGTATTTTAATTAATACATAATTAATACATATATTATCTTGGCGCAGTTTTCTTGGCTTGCACTAAGAATTATTCACTTGGCGAACTTCTTAATTTATAGCAACCTATTTTCCTTTCCTTTTTTTCATTCTACACGAGCGGAAAAAAGGTCACGTTCATTATTTTTAAATAATTTTAACAAAGTGTGTAAACCACATTTGTCGTTATTATCGCTTGCAACAAATATGCCAAATTTCAAAACACGCCAATATGCAAATTCACGTGTATCTTAGGAAATTTTGAATAAAAGTCTCTAATTTTTGGCAAGTGTTCCTAGAAATACATGTACTTTAAGACGATACTAAAAATTTTATAGGTTATAATAAAAAAGGTGTTTCGAAAAGTTTATAAAAATTGTTTTTAATTACAAATTTAAAATATAAACCATAAAAATGTGCGAATTATTTTGGGATTAAGCCCAAATTTCGAATTCAGGAAGAAGGAATCACGAAAGTTTAATAAAAAAAGAGATAGTAATAAATATGTATCAAATACAATTATCATTGAGGAGCTAAATTTTTAGAGCTAATTTTTTAGAAACTAGTAGTGCGATTTTTACAAAATTTGGCAGTTTGGCATAATTTAAGTCGTAGAATCGAAATATGGAAAACAATTGGCATGCCATTTCATAAAAAGTCCGATTTTTGTGTCAAAATACCTATACTAGAATAATGCTATATATAAATCTAATAAACATCCTAAGTCTAGACATGAAAAACGCGATTTGAATATCGTCAATTGGCACAGTAGAACAGGACATATAGAACTGTCCCTTTCTTATTTATTTATTTATTTTGCGCAGTATACATTGCTTCTATAAGAAGTATAATGTAGGCATTTTAGCAAGGCAAATCAGTGCGGTCTTGGCAAAGCAAAAGTTAGGGAAAAGAGAAAATGGTATAATTACTTACTCGGTATTTATACCGAGTATATGCAGAAATTACTCTAAGCTAATTGGATAATTTTTAGCTTTAGTTACCTCTTTCAAGCAGCCTTATGTAACATGAAAAGAGTTCGAATTTGGGAGAACAGATGAATTTAGGAAGAGAGCATAAAATATAGAATCGTTAATTTTGAGGTCGTCAAATATTCTTAAAGCAAGCATCGTATATTGTTATATCTTACATATATATATATATATAATGTATATGTAGTATAATCTGCAATATTTCGAGATTCTTTACTGCGTACATAGGCTAATGACTCTGCAGTATTTTATAGCTTTTCGCATCTTTAGACAATGGACGACAGAAAGCAGTTAGCGATGCGTGTTAGCAAGAGTGTAGGAGAAATGGAAAGGGAGTACGGATTCAGCAAAGTGCGAAATATTGTAGCAAAAGTTTCTTTACGAAGACAGGATAAGAGCTATCCGCTATGCAGCAGGATTACATATGAAAGCATGAAACTGATTAATTGGGAAAACATGCAGTCCAGGATTGGTTATCATAAGCAATTTATACTCTTAGAACAGAAAGGGGAGATACACAAATTAAATAAAATAAAGAATTACGGTGCTGTTGCTAATTTATGCTATAACTTTGATTAAATATTTTTTATCTTTCACACACACACACACACACATATATATATATATATAAATCAGTGGTTTAGGGACATTAAATTAAGAACCCAGCACTATACTGCTAAGATTATAGATATATGTTTCATTTTAGAATTTAATTATTATTTCCTAGAAAACCTATTTCAATATATTGTAACTTAAGTAAATAAAGTTAATACGCAATTAAACTAATTTAGATGTGTGAGACATAAATGCCAGATTAGGCTGATGAATAGGAATCATTAAAATATTTTTAAAATTTGTCTGAGCATGTGTATTTTTACATTTTATTTCTATTGTAGAATTTTTATTAACATTTGTGTAATTTCGTAAAATATCATTCGTATTGTTCGGGAAAATTGTAATAGCATTTTTAATGGATAATGTAAACTTTTTGTCTTTCATTTCGCAATTTTGCATCGGAAGCATTAAAAGTCTGAATTCCTTTTCAAACTGTTGCCACCAAATATTGCAGCCGTGTATTATATTTAAAGAAATTAAATAACGAAGAATCTGCATAAATGTATGTATATTTCTCCAAATGGGATAAAACAATGGTACCTAGAGCCATCTAATTTTGAATAACGTACGCTTCCACCCGAATATGTGCATCTGGAAATCCGAATTTGGAATTTGTTTTATTATCTATTTCATAATTTGTAAAACTTTAACGAATTTTTGATGAACAAACTCAAACGATTTAAAAGCCAGGAATGGCAACACTCTACGGGAAAGAAAAAAACCTTTTTACCTAAAGCGCGCGGAAGCGTGTATCAGAAATCCTAAAGACAGACTCATTTTAAAATTATTTTGCGATACTGCTGTTGAATTGAATTTTATGGTTTAAGTGCGAAGAACATGATATTTAATAAATAAAGCTAACAAACAAAACGTTGAAAAACGACCCTTTGGACGTAATTTAAAATCTAAAACCTTTCAGATTTTTTTTTAAAATTTTATAATCTATTTTCTGGCTTAAAACTTATGCATTGCAGTTTTTATAATACTACAGCATTAAAAGGGTAGTACCGCTAATTTTCAACGCCCGATTTTTGGTCCTCATTTCAAGAATATTGGTTTTATAATTCAAAAATGAAACTTGTGAATAAAATGCATTTTATAATTAATGGTGCAAATATTTTTCTTTTATGTAATTTGAAAGTAAAGTCTTAAAAAGTAATTTTGCAGTTATTACGGAATACGGACTAAACAGCAATATTATGATGTATGTAAAATCAGTTATTTCCTTACCTAAAATGAAATAACGGATCATGTAATACAGCGCCAAAATAATTGCTTCGGTAAACGGAATTTCATTGTGTTTATTTTTCCCGGCCTATCGGTGGCACTCATTAATTTATTACTCATTAATTTATTAATTTATTATTCATAAATTTATTGCTTTATTATTTTTAATGATTATAACTATATTGTAATTAAAAAATTATATTAAGGTTACAATGTAATTTGAAGTACGGCAAGTAATCCTTATTGCATAATTAGTAACGAAATTGCCCATCGTAGTTATGATTGCACTACTGCTGTCGTACTTATAATTCAGAACTCCTTCATTCAATTCATTCAGAATTTCGTCATTCAATTTGCTCAGAATTCATTTTTTCAGTTCATTCAGAATTCCTTCATTCAGTTCATTCAGAATTCCTTCATTCAGTTCATTCAGAATTCCTTCATTCAGTTCATTCAGAATTCCTTCATTCAGTTCATTCAGAATTCATTCTTTCAATTATGTAACTCAGCATAACATACTTCATACTCTGTTTACATAACAAAATTATAAATAACATTAAAAGACTACATTCTGTAAAATAAATATAACTGTTTCCCATTGGAAATATCCTGTTTAACTCGTGCATATACTTTAGTTTATAGTAACGATGAACAAGTCTGTCAGTAAGTGCTGCACAAATTTTCAGCAAATACATGAGCGAACTCCAGTTGAAGTATGAACTATCTTTGGCCATTTCTGATAGAAGAGAAACGTAAAAGTGCTACGTAAAAGCATAATTTACGAGATTTGCCAATAAATATGGATTTGAATTATTAGGTCGAAGCTCACAAAGGCTGCACGCTGATGGAATAGAATGGCTTCGATGAATGCTTTTTATTACACCAAGATAAAATACAAAAACTTAGTTTAGCAGCCTTTTTCATTAAAGTAAATCGAAAACAGGGCTGAACTACTAGCATTTTATAATCTTATCCAAATGATTAGATAGTCGGCTTTTGCTGTCAGAAAAATGCCATTCATGATCATCCTACTTAATTAATATGTGTACTCAAGTTTTCAGCAAATGTGTTGATTGTCAACAGTTCGTTTACTAAAGACAGCACATACTTCAGTAAATAGCATTTAAAGAGCGCTATTTATATGCAACCGCATGCATCAAGATAATTATCTTTCTGAATTTTAAGTAGAAATAAATAAGCAAAGTATAGGTAGATAAATGTTGGTGGTGCCGTAGTTGTGATTGGTGCTTTACTAGAATACAAGGTTTGTTCTTCTGTGATGTGAGTGACGCTAAGTCTACTTAAAAGCAACCATTTCCTTTGTGGCTTCTTTGTCCCATTTCCAGTGTAAGTAAGTGACGTCTGTGTTGGAAAGA
>KK113782.1:145937-168384 GCA_000611955.2 Stegodyphus mimosarum
ATATATATATATATATAATATTTTGTATAATCTAAAGAACTTTCTGTCAAAATAAACATAGCCATAGTCAAGAGAAATGGGAATGGGCGGAAGACGCTTTTTGACATGAAATAGAAGTAAAAAAAAACAGATATGTGATATACGTATATGCCTTATTACTAAGAACGCAAAGAAAGCAAAGGAAACGGACTGTAGACATTGAAAGCTGCAAAAGATCGGTCATCTTCGGTCAGCCGCAATTTGATTTCACCATTCCACTTTATACGATATATCAAAAACTTTAATCATACTAAATCATAATTTATCAGTATTATTAATTTATTCTTATTTATGTACTGTATGGCTCGTTTGTTTATCCATGCTGTCTCTAATGATCACATTCTCAGGATAACAACCGTAACTATTACCACGTAACCATTATCCTGACACGAACTAGCTTTTCCACAAAAGATGCTTTTTGAACTTTACACAGTACATAGTATTTCAATTACCTTGAATATCAACCACAATATATTTTTTTTTAATATTTACAATTTTTATACCGTGCGCTAGGCTTCCAAATGGGTTACCTTTATTTTTCCAACAGAATAGTTTTGCTACTGTAAGCATAAAACGATTATATTAAGAAGTGATTTTAATATGATGCAATATATTTATTATATTACGAGAAATTTATGTAAAATATTGCTCTGCAGTTGTGCCACAATAAATTAAGCTTTGGTAGTTCTATATTTTTCTACATGTTCATACGACTAGGAATTCAGTATTTTGGAAGTCGAATAATGGTGATTTAGGTAAAACACAAGTATTTCAAATGTGAACATATGAATGCTGGAAGAAAAATGTAAAACCGTAGAATCCATAAATTCAGTCTAATGTGGACTGAGAGGGTGACGTGTTGTGTCCAATTTAGTGTTAGGAGACGGTTATTCACAATTCATAATATTTTACTGTGTATTATGCCAACGAAAGTGGTATTGAAAGTGTTGTGTAGCAATTTTCACGTAACACTTAATTATTTAAGTTTGACTTGAGATTAATTTTCATTATTCTAAATTTATGCTACACAACGTTATTTTATTTAATATCTTGTATTTATATTTGCTTTGGTTTAATTTTAATTAGGGGTTTTGGTACTTTAAGATTTGTACGTCTCTTCCACTGGTTATTCGTAAACGCGTTGAAACAGACAATGGAATTAGGTGCTTTCCTACGTAATAAACTTGATTTAAAATTACTTAACTTAGGTTGATTCTCATTTAACTTATATCATTGGATGCAGAAAAATTAGCCTTTTAATTTAAGAGTACTTTCAAGTCTCTAGCTTAAACAGTTTTTAAGTTACAGTTAATTATTCAACGAATTTTTGCACTTCGAGTATTTTTTTTGGTTGAGGGGGAAAGGATTGAAAAGCGTCACTTTTGCAGTTGATTTCCAAGCCTTTGCTTAGGAATTTTTGTCCGTTGCCTAGGTTTGCTGGTTTTCCCACGCCTACGTCGAATTCTTGGTTCTTCTTTTGGCGGGCTTGGCGAGATTCGGATTTTTGTTCCAGTTCAACTCCTCGATTTTTGGACGATATTAGCAGGGGTTTGTGTGAGGGGTAGAGTTTCAGTTTATTCACCCTTTTGGCGAGTTTTGGCGATATCTAGTGTCCGGACCTGACAAAAAGCGGGTGCAGGTGGGATTGCGAAGCTGTTGGGACGTTTTCGTTTTTGCATTCGGCTGACAAGAAGATAACTTTCTCGGGCGCCTTGGGCATCTTGTTGCTGCAACAGAAAGGATGAATTTGTTTTTTTAACGGGGGGCTTATGGCTCCTGTCACGTCTTACTCCATGGCTTCGGAAATAGTCCTTCAAAAATGTAAATGAAATAATTCTGCAATAGAAAAGGAAATGAAAGAAAATTATATTTCCATGCTTCAACTACCACAGAAATAATGTCCTTCAAAATGGAAAGTAAATATTTCTTCGTCAATTCTACCATCTGATGAAGACTCAGTCCGCTTCTTCAATTTATAAGAACAGAAAAAATCAATAGCCAAGCAACCTGTGTTCCGACCTGAGTTTCCTGATGGCTCTGAAGTTCGTAATACAGAAGGCTGGATGAAACTTCCAAGTTCCTGCGTACTGGGTATTCTTCGAATGTTCGGTGTCCGCCAAGCTGCCGTCGAACCCCCAAATCTCCAGGTTCACATCTTCCGTCAGTTAAGAAGTTTTTCTTTTTGAACTTTAATGTTAACTTAAATTCTTAAAGATTTTTTTTTCATCCAAAATTCTCTGGTTTAATTATTTCTTGAATTTTTTTAAAGATTCTATTATTATCAGAATTTAACTTTTATTTAAATGTTTGCTGTAAAGAATTTTGAAAGGTAGAAAATTTAAATCTTTAATATTTTTGAAGATTTGCTGATTTAACTGAGATCTGAAGAAATTTGTGAGCAGTCTTAAATTGCTCTAGTTAAAGGTATAATTTTTTTTTCCCCTTATGGTGCAATACTATAGGTACTTAACTCTGTACTTCATTATTTGAATTTTCTCTTGTTCTGGGATAAATAAGGTGTAAGAACCTTACAACTGAAAAATGAAATAGAAAATTTTAATTTGTATCTTAACTCATAAAAATAGTTATTACTTAAACAATAGTATTTGAATTGAAGTGGTTACTGTCTAAGATTGCAGTATTTGTGGAAAATATATAAATGTTTAGCTATTTGTTTTCTAAACTAAATAAGGTAGTTCCCGGGGACTAGTATAATTTTATGTTAGTAAATTTGTTTGATATCAGTGTTTTAAGGAAAGTAATAAACTAAGTTAGTATTATTGATTTTATGTGTTACTTGAATTTCTGATTACACAACATAATTTCACCAGTAGCAAGGCTCTTCGGGTTGTTGAAATGAAATTTTAAAATTAAACCACACAACGCAATACTTATTTGTTTAATCTACTAGTATTTTACAACTTAGTATTTAACAAAAGTCAAGCTGTAATCGAACCCAGGTGAAACTACCAGTATTCAGCGGCGGTTAGTCTATATTTTGGATTATCGACAAGTTGTTGTTTCATTTATCGCCAAACTGTTGTTTCATTTACAGTAATCTGAGTAGTTGAATGTTAGAGAAACTCTATTATACGTGATTGGTTGAGTGATTGCGGTGAATTTGACTGATGGGAAAATATTTCTAAGGGCTTATTTCTGCATTGGATGTCAGGTAGGAAGTGCGTTGCTTATTTTGTGCTGTACACTGTAAAATGGGTGCATGTGATGAGATTAATGTGAAGTTTCTGTACGATTTGGAATGAAACGGAAAAAAAAGCATTAATTGACTGATGTGTAAATAAAGGTTTACTTAATTAGTCGTTATAAGTATCCTGTTTGTAAGATGGAAATGTGTATGTTCGAACGTAAAGATCATTGAAATGGCTTTGAATGGGTATGTCGCAAGAAAGTTTCATGCAAGAAATGACACCGACAGTCTGGCACGAAGGAGGATATTTTTGACTCTTATTTCTGTGAATTTTAGACATATTGCCTTTTTTATGTTATTTCATTGTGTGATTTAAAATGCAGTTTATTGAGCTCCGATTGGCTACAAATTTTTCTCAATTTTGGTGAATAGTAACTTTATTTTAACATTATGTGACATCATCATTCTCCTGATTTTTTTATGTGAAAATAAATCGATGTGCACATGGACAAAGTCAAGGAATTTGCAATGCACAGTTTATGCAATCCTCTGATTTTTTAAAGTAGAGCGATGTGTCCATGGACTCCGAGTTTACGCGATTCTTTGACTTGTTATTTTGGTTTTGTGTAGCGGCCATCTTGAAACTGTGTCTTGCTGGCCAATCGCCAATTTTAGCCAAGGGGTACCCTTGTTGTTTTTGTTGTTGCTTATGCTCACTGTCTGACGTATAGTCAACGCAAGTCCACGAAATTCCTCGTGGCAAGGAGCGCAAGATTACACCTTTCGTTGGCAACAGTCTTGAGCATCTTACAGGTCACAGTGCGATTTGGCTCAGTTCCGCCGCCCAATTTTGATGGAGAGTACCCCGGAGGGACGGGTCCGAGGGTCTCCCACCTCTCTCCCCTTCCACCAAACCACATGAGAGGAATTTCGGCTCGCCGCATATTTGAAGTGCCCTCATGCCGCACCGACACTATACATTTAATCCCGGAGAATGCATGACTGTAATTGTCAGTCCCTTCATAAGAAGGCAAAGTGGACCAACTATTAGGTGCCTTCATAATAAAGTGACCGCCACTTCTGGCCTTAATAGTGACCAAGCCGAAGTCTGTTGAGCCCCCCCTCCCCCATTGAAAAAAAAGATCCTTTGGCATGATGCTGGTGAGGCGTTAAATACATGCATGAAAGATTTCGAAAAAACTATAAAATGAAATACTGGAGGAAATAATGAGCATCGTGCTCTAAAGAAAACGTTCTTGAAAAATGTGCGGTATCTATGAAGCAGGTGGCAATTTGAACTTTATATGCAAAGACTTCATACATTGGCAGAATTCATAACTTCGTAGCAAAATCCGATTAAATACCTGAATAAATATTTTTACTATACATTTTATTCATTAAATTTGCATTTATTATTCGTTAAATTTTGGGCTATATAATTTTAGTCGGATAATCCGGCACAGATTTTAGTCCGGCATCAGTAAGGTAGAGAACGTACTGGATTGTCAGTCTTCTGCTGAACTGGAGAGTTCATGTCAGAAAACCTTTCGTAATGCGTTTCCGTCGAGACTTTCAGGAAGCTGGTGGTAGAAGAGAGGCTAAAGGTTCCATCTTGATGACGCACTTTGTCAAAATTGGGATAGAGCTATTGTAGATAGCCCTTTGCGTATTTTACCTGAATTAAACACCCATTCCTGTCCAATCTAATTCCTTTCTCAGTTGATAGAGCGAATGTCCTGTGATGAAACTAATTACCCAATTTACATAGTCTTACGTATAATGGCAGAAATTCTTTAAAATAATACAAGGTATTCAGGCTCCCTGTGGGGGGAAATTGATGAAGTTGTAATTTCTTGCTTTTTAGGCTGGCTGTACGAATTTGTGATAGATTTTCAAAGTACCGTGTGGCCATAATTAAACTGACAGTGCTCACAGTCTTCTGTAGCGCGATCTATTTGCGAGAATGACGCCACAATTTGTAGGAAGATTAAACAAGACGGGGGACGAAGGATTTCGCGAAAAAACAAAGTAGTTCCAAAAGTCACCGCTAGGGGAATATTTGGCCCTGTGTAATAGAAAATAGACTGTTAACAAATGCAAATCAATACGGAAATTACCTTTTATTTTGCATTCAAATGAGGTTCAATGTGGCTGCCGTTGTTGTGGACCACATATTGCATTCTGTGCACAGTATGCACAACCGCAGAAAGTAACATGTCTGCAGGAATCTCCCGCACAGTCCGTGATATATTATCCTTCAACGTAGCCAGGTCCTGGACCACTCCTTGATAGACCTTGGACTTAAGGTAACCCCATAGCCAGAAGTCGCATGGGGTAAGATCAGGCGACCGAGGTGGCCATGTAGTTGGAAAGTAGCGGCTACTGACTCTTTCTGTTGTGAATTTCTGTCGTAGCATCTGTTGCACCCGTACAGCAAGGGTGGAGGGGCTCCATATTGCATGAAAATCATTTCCCCCAGGCATTGTCTTTGCTGAAGTGCCGGAATGACAAAGCTGTTCAACATGTGGCGATATTTCTCTCCGGTAACAGAACAATTTTCCGGTCCTGTCGGGGTAATGTTCTCATAGAAGAATGGACCTACAATAAATTCCGCTGTGAACCCACACCAAACAGTTACCTTTGGTGAATGTAAGGGAATTGCTGTGACTGCATGTGGTGATTTGTCATCCCAAATTCGACAGTTCTGGGTATTCACAGTTCCATTCAGGTAAAAGTGGGCCTCGTCTCCCCATAAGATTTTCCACGGCCAAGCAGCATCCACCTCCATTCTGGCAAGAAAGGTGAAAGCAAAAGTCAATCGCTTATAATGGTCGGGGTACAATAACTCCTGTACACGGCTGATCTTGCACGGATAGTAGTTGATAATCTTTCGTAAGATTTTCCATATCGCACTGTAAGGCATATCCATATTCCGAGCTACTCCACGAGCGCTAGAGATGGCAGCAATATTGTCTGGTCCTCTGTCGACAATCGCCGTGGCAACTGCTTCGATTGTATCCTGTGGTACAGGTTTTCGTCCTCTGCCTGACTGAACCTTCAGAGAACCTGTTTTCTCAAACGTCGCAAGCATTACTTTTAGCCCTTTAACTGACACAGGATCGTTACCTTTACGCATTTTTTTGTGCGTTCTAAAAGCACGAAGAGCGTTGCACTGGTTGAGGTAAAAGAATTTGACCAGTAACGCACGCTCGACTAAAGAAGGAGACATTGCACATAAACGTTCAATCCGATTGATTCGAAACGCAACACGTTGCCTTTTAAAACTTAAGCAGCTGGCACTGTGCCAATGGATGTAACGTGAAATTTGAATAAAGAACTCCTTCTTCTGCTCAGCGTACGTGATATTGCAGATCACGAGACTTTATCGGTGTTTATGTAGATTTTACGCTTTTTTAAAAGTGTTGCCATATTGCACTTGAACTAAATGAGAAAATGCGCATAATAAAAGGTAATTTGATTCTGTATTAATTTGCATTTGTTAACATTCTATTTTCTATTACACAGCGCCAAATATTCCCCTAGCGGTGACTTTTGGAACTAATTTGTTTTTATGTGGAATCCTTCGTCCCCCGTCTTGTTTAATCTTCCTACAAAATGTGGCGACATTCTCGCAAATAGATCGCGCTACAGAACACTGTGAGCACTGTCAGTTTAATTATGGCCACCCGGTATAACGGGAATTTACACATAAAGTTATTTCGGAACTAACAGCCCTTTCTAGAAAGCAACAATTAAAATTACACATTCGAATCATCCAAGACGTAATTCTATGAAGGAAAGTTAACAGAAATTTGCTAATTAATCTTAACGTTCTTCGTATCTATAAGACTGAAATGATCTTAGACATAAGTTGTAAAAATAACATTTGGCCCAGAGAGTGAAATAAAATGTTAAACACATTTTGCACAATAATTTTGTTTCCTTTGTTTCTTTTCTGAAATATTCATAATAAAATGTAAAAGCTGTTTTTACGATCTGTGATTTATTTTCATACTTTACAGCTTTGTTGAATGCTTTATTAAAATAACGTGCAGTGATGATAAATACAGAAATATTAAAATAATTTAATTAATTTTTATTTAATTTAAAGTTTGATTTTGTGAAATTTTAGAGTATTATAAGGATTAAACAAACATGTTTTGTGACATCTTATTAATTTTTATAAAAATAGAAATAAAAAGTACTTTCTTTGACACACCATCATATTTTCGGAAAGCAATCCAAACGATTTTCAAAATTATTTTACGTTAACTTAAAATTAAAATATTCTCACACATGCATGAAAAGTAATTACAGCGGCTAGTAACTCTTATGATAATCGTTCAGGCAAGTTAATAATGTGATCACATTTATTTTTTTTTATTTTATACTTAGGGAATCCTTTTTTTAAAAACATATTTTTCACACAGCACCGAAATATCATTCTTTGTTTACTTAATTTATCTAGAGCAGTTTTACGTAAATCTTCCAACATTTTCTTGAAGCGAGAGATATTGAGGAAGAGATTTCTAGTGAACTAAAGTTTTAAGCATTTTTAATTCAAAATGAAATTGATTTTAATTTCATCTCGGTGTTACGCAGAAAAATGTCAATATGCATTTATTAGCTGTGAAAAGTCAAAATAAAATTTCACTAAGATAGTGTAATGTAAGGAATTTAAGTTAATTAGTTTTTAGTTTATGCTTTCTGATCGTTTCGTGAAAGTGTTAAGAAAAAAATTCTAACGAAGCATTAATAACTCGCAAAATTCAGCTCCTCTTTTATTCTCATTTCAGTTGAAATCGCCCAGCTTATTCCTAGAGATCACTCATTTGTCTTTGCAAAACAATTATATCTGAAACTAAGAGGAAACAAAATTGCATTTTCTTACAGTAAAATAACGTTACGGATTTCATATTTATTTGGCTGCTTATTTACAATCGTAATTAAAATAGTTTTATTTTCCCGTGCAACGCAGACGATTTAGCTACATCGGAAAAGTAAAAATACGAGAGGGCATGCATTTAATATTTAATAAATAAATATCTCGTAATTACTATTGCCATCCACAACTATCGAGAAAAATCGAGGTTTTACCATAATATTCTAGTAAATACTTAAAAGGCTCATAAAAGCCGAATTGAAACACCTCATCTCAGTTGTAGTTGTAGATGTTTTAAGCCAACTGTTTGTTTACTTAATGCTGTTATTAATTGTAGCGATTTCGCTGTGACATAGAACCATGACATAGAGACCAGTTCTTTGTTTTTGAATTGAGTTTTGTTACACGTTTGAGATATTGTGATATTGTACGAATATCTCTGAAGAAATATTTCACCATTTTGGTTTATTTCTTGTGGGAAAAATAAATTTTTATTAACTTTTTAACGACTTGTGCATTCAATCCATAACGAACCCGTACGCACGTAACGATAATCTAAACTGAAACCGAGTTTAATCCAGATATAATTAACCCTCAAACAGACCTCGAAAGTGTGAGATAGATATGCGTTTCCGTTTTTTCGTCGTTGTCTTGATTGCAGTGCTACTTAAGGCGCAATGATATTATTGTATGGATGGCAATATTTACTTTTTCCCTTAACCATAACCTGCAAAAGCTGCAAGCATATTAGATGTCGTTAGTCGGCTGCCCAAAGAAAAGATTAATACAATTAATTCAATAGATAATGATTTGGTATAGTGGAAAGGTGAAAAAGAGAAAGGTCATGGTTTTGACGAGAACTCAAAATGGCTACAGTCTGTAACGCAAATTGCATATATCTTGGAAAGGACTTCACTATATGCTAAATAATACGTTTTGTTTATTTAATTAATTGACTAAAGCTTACAAAAGCTGTTTGCCTAAGGAGAGATATGCCTTCGTGTAGGACATCGGGAAAACTTAATGTTTCTGATAACATTTGCTATCGTTATCGCACTTTCATGTCATTTCTGCAGAGTTGTTGTTGTGACTTACCTCACTTGCCTGACAGCAAAATCAAAATGAGCTCACGAAATTCATCGTAGCAAGAAGTGCAAGATGGCGCCTGTCATTGGCAGGAGCCTTCAGTAACACAGAGAGACAGTTCGACTTTGTTCTGTTCCGCCGCCAAGTTTGATGGACAAAACCCGGGGAGACGGGTCCGAATATCTCCCATCCCTCTCCCCCTCTCGAGGGGACGTTCGGCTCGCCGCATATTTACAGTGCCCCCATGCCTCACAGACAATGTACATTTACAAACTTACATGCCTTCTCCGGAATTCGAATCCGGGCTCTTCGGTTCGGCAGAATCACTAATCAATAT
The DNA here is from genome assembly GCA_000611955.2 of Stegodyphus mimosarum. NCBI lineage: Eukaryota > Metazoa > Arthropoda > Arachnida > Araneae > Eresidae > Stegodyphus > Stegodyphus mimosarum. The sequence goes on from KK113782.1 coordinate 155,430, forward strand.
CCCGGTTGGGCGGAGACAGATATAAAATTAAGGGAATATCTTATATTTATTGTCCACAATAAATTTTATGCGTTCTTTAACACAAGAGTCCCTTTAGAAAATCATATTTAAACTTAATTTTGACAGTTGCATATGGAAGAAGTATTCTTGTTTCTTCAAAAACAAGACAGTCACATATGTAGGGAATGGCCTTTACTGCACGGGCAGGTTTTTCACAACAACACTGACGCTTTTATTAAAGAACTTTTGAAAATTCACAAGAACTAGAGCGATCTCATCATTGATGGATAATTTCGTAGGATCTAATAATTCGCAATAGTTTGTCTTTACTCTTTGGGAAAATTTTGTGCGTGAATTTCCTCGGTTTTGCTAGAATCCCAACTTTCTTCCCACAAATAGATCATTTATTCATTCAGATGAATTTATTTTTCACAGCGTTTTCGAAGACTGGCGAATACAATTAATTCATCAGTGTGATTTTTTTAATGTTGTATGTTTTGCTGCCAGCTCATTGCTCATCATAACGACATTTATCAAATTATAATGCGTTTTAACAGAAAACATTTCATTATACTACCTCTAGAATAAAAGCAACCGCTTTTTGCTCCAGAGATCAGCTGGAAAATATTTGTAAATTCTGTAAGTTACAAATTAGTAAATAATTTAGTCGTGTTCTTCATGAACAACTTAATTTTAAAAGATTATTTACTAATTTGTTTTTGTTTATGAAGGTTATTTTGGCTTTAAATACAGTAATGTCTTTCTATTGATTGAGATTTGTTTAGTGCCTTATGATGTAGCAGAAATATAATTTGATCCTTACTTGGAAGAAAAATGAAACGCTCTCATTTAATTTAGTTGTTGTTAATTGGTAGTAGATTGGTTTATTCCCCTTGACAAGTCAATTAATTTGCGATCAATGACAATAGCTATTTTTTCAATACCTAAAACTTTTTACTTTTGGTTTTTTGGTATTTTTGCGATTAAGGATTTTTGACGATTTTTATGTTCTTAAAGGAAAGAAGGTTTAGAAAATACTAATTCAAAATATTAATAATATAATACTAAAAACGGTTTTTCATTTAATAATTCTGGTTTTAAATTTGCTTATCATATATATATATATATATATATATATATGATGAGCAAATTTAAACACACACACAATTACAATTTTGCTTAAAAATCACACGTATTTATTTCTATATTTAGGCACAAAAAATAATTACCACAATGGTTATCTGAAACGTCCAAACAGCGCTCTTCATTAGTACTGTTAAACAAAGTTCTAGATTGTTTAAGCTGACTTGCAGCTCTTGGATCTCCTATAAAAAAGGGATTTACTCTGCAACAAGACCAATCGGCCATTTTCGATCACTGCTTTATGAAAACTTGTCCGGCATTAGTAACAGTACAAACCAAACAAAATTCCTCTCACAAAGAACATAATAAAATGCGTTATTGTGCCAACGTTTTAGTATAGCTTAAATACAAACTTATTTGGTACATAAAAAATATCAAATATACAATGTTTTATATATTTCCTATAGTTCCTATCTGAGGTATTTTACAATACCTTTAGCAGATCCGCATTCTGATACGGGGCTTTGAATTTTACGTTTGATGTTTATTTAAATTAATCTTTGTTTCTCAGTATAACAAACATACAAAAAAATAAACGGAAAATTAAAAAAAACACATAGGCTATGTAACATAACGAGTTAGTTTGCTTAGTTTCTCTGATTACCGCAAACATGCGAAAGCTGTATGCCTAACGGAGAGATGCCTTCGTGGATGACTTTTTAAAAAACACTGGCTCCTATTCACGTTACACATCGATAGAACCATGAAAACGCCCATGCAGCCCCGAGATCCGAACGACTAGGTTTTAGCGACCTCACCGCTCGGCCGATTGTGAACTTATTGAATTTTAAAATTTATTCCGAATTGAATTCTTTTCATTGAGGAATATATAAACATTCTTTCCTTTTTGCGTAAGGAAATAATATATGTTGATCTTTTCGAATTATTACATTTATATAACTATGAGTACAAATATTTTATATAATACTGTTTCACGAGCTACCTTTACGACCATTAATAGCGATGCTATCGTAGCTCTTTTAGTAGACAAAAATATATGATTTATTGATACCAAATGTTGCTTTTGGGAGGTAAGGCAAAATAATAATAAACTGCATAGTATTTTTTTGCAACAGCCTTAATGTTGCTATCATGTGATCTAGTATTATGGGTACGCGAAGAGAGAGATTTTTAATAGAAAGTCAGTTCTTCAGTCTGAAATACAATACACAACTGTATCAACCAAATCTACTTTACCTTTGTTTTTCTTTGGGCTATTAACTAATACTTCCATGAGTATTATCAGTGGTACTGCAATTCATTCCAAGAGGTTTTCTTTTCTCAATTTTTTCTGTTGTGAGCATTTGTTTCGTCCAATTTTCCGCATTTAGCGATAAAAATGCTGAATTCAAAATCACTCTTGTAAGTCCATCGCACGGCCCATATAAAGTTTGCTTTTGAGCTTAATGATTGAAATTTGTAAAATTCAAGCTGTAAACTTAGAAACATAAGTAATAATGGTTCATTATGTATGAGTTCTTGCCTTCTGCGGATGACACAGTGCATGATAGACCATTTCGATTATCAATGGAGTTATGAACTCCCTTTTATTATTTTGCAACGTTTGCATTTTCCATTCAAGAGTTTTCCTCATTTGATTCATATTCTGACGAATTTGCTGTCGGTTTACAAAAGTATGTATCCAACAACAGAAAAGTCTTTTGAAATTGGAAATCTTTCATGCATACTCTTTTACTTCATTTTGATCTATTGTTTTATTAAAGTTTATTATGTCTATATTCATAGCGTGTAACGTTTCATTCAGTTTCTTCCCTAACTTCATTTTTTCATTTTATATCATACACATTTACACCCACGCATACACATACACACACACGCATACATGTATATTAATAAAAAGCATGCAGCATTTTTTCTATGCAATGACTTTGGCATACCACAGTTAAAGTCAGATGAAGTATACAAATTTTATCGTGGACAGAAAGGTAGCGTTGCACTTGTCTTGCATCTTCTGCACCTGATATATGACAATATGATTGCCCAGTTCCGTCTCAGTTTCAAAAAACGAACCCTTTGTAGAAGGGTTCCAGAGTTTCTCTCCTTTCTTCTACTACCACCAAACCACTCGAGAGGACTTATTTCTTCCGCCTTCTTCGCATGCTTCCGTAGTGTAGTGGTCAGCGCTCTCGCCGCGTATGGGAGAGGTCCGTGGTTCGAGTCCCATCGAGGGCATTGCATATTCTTCCCATCTCTTATTACAAAGTATTCTAATAGTGGATCATGATTCTCCACCACTAGGATTTCGTGATTGGATCTCCTAATCCCCCGTCGCCCTTTAAAAGGGGAAGTGTATAAGGTATTTCTCCCGTTTTCTTAGCGTGACTTCGTAGTGTAGTGGTCAGCACACTCGGCGCGTATTCGAAAAATCCCTGGTTCGAGTCCTGCCTAGGGCATTGATCATTTTTCATGTCTCTTTCTTTCAAAAAATACCTAATATCTCTACAGACTTTCGGCCCGCTGTATGTTTTACAAGCGCGCCCATACCTAAAATATAGTATACAATTAAGGCCAATCAAGCCTTTTCCAAAATTTTAACCTTTGCCCAGTGATACGGCAGCCAACAATGCTAACCACTATACTGACCAAGGTGAGAGGATCCTGCTTAAATTTACGTTTCTTTTAAATACTCCAGGGATATCTGTTGCCGAAGAATTGCTTCGTAAAACGTTTAAAAAAAACCGCATTCACTCAGGAAAAATCATGAAATTGCCCCAATTTTTAATTTTTACTTAATTTATTCATAATTCATTAAAATTAGTTGTTTTAATAGAAACACGAATATTACAAAGATGTTTTTAAACTCAATTCCTTACTTAGGTCAACAAAGAAAAATTTTATTTTAGTTACTTTTTATTAACATTCTTAACAATTTTCGTTTCTAATTTATGATGATAGTCTATAACTTCTCATTCTATCCACCTTTTATAATGCTTCATTATTGCAAGGAACCTTTCCAGTGAGTTTTGAGCAGTTCCGTTCTTCAATTAATATTCCATCTAATGATTTCACGCGACTCAAGGCGACCTACACTGGTGTGCAAAAATTAAGGACGAGACGGTTTTTTCAATATAACTTTGTACAAAAGCTTTCCAAGTCAACACATTTAATACCGTAAGATCCCCAATACGTAAGGACATGAGTAATGTAAGCAACACTTACTAAAAGAGAAATCAGAGGGATAAAAAGAAGCTTTATTGAAAAAGTAGCATGGAGCGCAATGCGACTGAAGGCCGAAACATCCCTGTGATGGTTGTCCAGCAAGAAACATCCGGTCTTTAATAGGGGATATGATCTCCCCTGACTGCTAGGCAGGTTTCACATCATTTGTGCATGCTGGATATGTGGTTGTTAATGAGCTGTTGAGACACTGCTGCTCGTTCCTCTTGTAGCACCAATCGCAGTTTCGGAATCGTTACTGGCGATAAGTTACGTGCTGCTACGGGTCTCCCTAGTAAGTTCCCTAGATGCTTGACGGGATTTAGATCCAAAGACCTTGCCGACCAATCCATGTGTTCAATATCTTCACTCTCCAACAGCTCTTCGACAGTAACTGTGCGATGAGGTGGAGCGTTGTCGTCCATGAAGAGGAACTGAGGACCCATAGCCCTTGTGAAAAGACGCATGTAAGGAAGAAGAACCTCGTTACAATAGCAGTCCCAGGTGACGAACCTCCTTGGGAGATATGAAGGTCGGTCCGGCTACCAAGCATTATGTCTGCTCGAACGAGAACTCCGCGACCTCCAAAACAGTCCCTTTTGATGATGTTGAAGGGGTTATTGCGTGTTCCCCGCTCTGTCCAGATGTGTATGTGTCTAGAATCGCAACTCAGACTAAATCTGCTCTCATCTGTAAAGAGTACTCGTCCCCATTCATTGTCTCTCCAATTCCGGTGTTCCCGGCACCACAGAGAACGCCTTCTCCGATGGGCCGGCGTTAGAGGTACACACCGTACAGGGCGTCGTGCAAACAGACCACCACCGTGCAGTCTTCTGGCCACGGTAAAACGCGATATCGGTCGTCCAGTGGCCTGTGTCGTTTTTTTTCTTATATTACGTGCTACGCCCTAAGGCACTACACGGAAAGGGAGGATGCCCCGTGGAGGTCTTTTTTAAGGGAAACTGGCTCGTATCCACGTTACACATGGGGAAAACCACGAAAACGCCCATGCAGCCAGCCCGTTCGGCGGGACTCGAACCCTGGACCGAACTACCAGTGTTCAGCGGCTTTTACCCCTCGGCCGCTGGTGGGCCGCCTGTGTCGTTTGTCTAGCGATTTCTCCCGCTGTCTGCCTCCTGTTTCTTCTGGCCTGTAAAGCAATATACCGGTCATCTGTGGGTGTGGTTCCTCGTGGACGACCACTACTAAACCCCCAGATAGCTGTTCCTGTAGTTTGAAATTGTATCCAAAGTCGTGAAACGATGCTGTGAGCAATTCCGAACTCTGCAGCCACACTTGTCACACTGCGGCCTTCCTCCAACTTCCCAATGATTCGATCTCGGGTAAAAGCATCCAGATGTCGTCTAACAGATTGATTATTCGCCATTTCTCGCTGAACCAGGAACTCGGTTCAGCGAGAAGTACTATACGGCGTGCAATCTCTATATATCAGTTCAGTACTATACGGCGTGCAATCTCTTTGCCAGAAATACTGATCTTACACCGACAACATGCTTTATACTACTCAGACACTCCCCCATTACGTCTACCTGCATATCTGCGCATGTGCTACCGTACATCACCTTACTTAATCTCCTGATTGGTCTTTCTGTCCGCTCTGCCTCTTTGTTCAGCTGATATGCTAATTTTTCGACTTCATCCTTAATTTTTGCACACCAGTGTATACTTGACCTGCTGCGAAGAGGTTTCGTCGGAAGCTTTTCTTGACGCTTATGATTTTCTTTTTCGAATCGTCGCTTGAGTTGTGTTTTAGTTTCTTTTTGCTTTCTTTTTGCATTCTTCATTTTCGAATCATTTTAAAGGGTTATAATTTAAGTTTATATTATTATCATGTTAACATAGACATATGAGGAGAATTTTCGCTACATAATGGTACATTACATCAGCTTCATCCAACTCTATAAAACTACAATTCTTTAATTCCATACTCTTTAAAAATCTTTAGAACTCTGTCTTACTGTTGCCACTTATTTTTGTTAAATATTACAATCTCATTTATCACAGTCATATACTACTATTTGTTTTAACTAATGTTGTTGTAAAATTAATGTGGTTGTTATAAAATTAATTTTTACAGTACGTGAGAATTCCTAATAAGCGGTCATTATTTGTAAGTCTTATAAAGTATTTAATAAAAACAGCGTATCTTTTGTTCCGATAAACAGGAATAAATAAGTAGGAATTGACTTAAATATGTAAACAACTGTATTAACATCCAATGTCATCCACTACAAGTTTAAAAAAATGTATTTGAACTCGAGTGGATGAATAAAAAATATTTCATTAACGACTGAAAATTTGAGCAAGATACAGAGAGAGTGTGAGCTAATAGTAGGAATTTAATAATGAAGCTTAACAAAAGAACGGTAAACTTTACGAGCAAAGCTTATGGGAATGATACAGAAATTCAGTCCATATATAACACGATTTCAATTGAAAATGACAGATGTGAAACAATGCTTTATATTTCTTACTGCACTTAAGGATAATAGCACTGCGGTCAATTCTGACTGCTTTTATCTTTAATGCAATCTGAGAATCGTGAGTTGAACTCACAGCACCCAAAAACTGAACAAACCTTTTTCTTTCAAATAAATCGAAATATTTTGCATCGAACAACCAATCTTATTCCTTGTGCCAAGAACAATTGCTCGGAAAATTGACTGGAATATTGAATCCGGGAGAACCTCTCCAAACCCACTCGATGCGATGTAGCATTGCGGGAATAAAATGTTTTATTTTACATCTACGTATAACAGGAATGCTATTGTTTCGTAAAAGTCCACAGTCTTGGTGACGGGAAGTCGGAAAAAGTACCACAATACGGTGAGTGGGAACACTCTCCGAAGAACTGTGAATTTAAAGCGTATCGGGTTTTCTTGGGTATGCATTTTATTTCGGTTGAGTGAAAATGTTTCGTGATATTTGTGAAACGGTGAGATGTGGATTCTTTTACTGTTTGTATTACTTTCTGTATCTTAAGTAAGTTCGAAGTTTCAAAACAAGAGTTTTCAGAGATGTCTGCTCCATGTTCCACGAAAGGTTTGGCATAAAATTCGTCTTTTAGTTCAAATTTGTAATGCCATTAATATGTAAACATGAAATAAAAATATAACCTTCTAGGAGTAATAATACAGAAGCATTACACAGATATCTGAAATGCCATTTCACTTTAAATTAATGTGACAAATTCTCAGTTTTGTTTTTAACTGTGCTAGTTACAGCTGGGGCACTCCGTTTTCCGAAATTTCAACTGAAGTTTAACTACTAAAGTTCGTAATTCTCACCGCTTGGCTACAGGTAACTAAGAGTTCAGCTTTTTAGTTATAAACTAAAAATAAAAGTATTGCTAGACGTCCTACTAGTGACCAAGTGAATAAGAATAATGAACACAGGATCTACTAGATTCAAATCCCATTATTATTCATTTATTCAGTGCTCCGAGCCGGATGGCTACATATACTTACTACTTAACGTCTGCGTGGAGGTGACCGATCCGTATTCATTCAACGATCACTAATAAATGGAGATTTTCTGTCAATACAATTTTATTGATTCTCCAAAAGTCTTTAATTCAAACGGTGCAAGCAATATTCGCCTGAACGTTGCACAAAATAAACGTTACACAAGAATAACACAAATCGTGTTCGTCAAAAGTCTCGATATACTGGCATGATGATTGATTGTAACTAAACGTTAAAGCATTCTCTTCTTTTTATAATTTCTCTCGACCTATTTGATAAGGATTCAACTAGCTTAGATATCCCTCCTGCTGTTATTTTGTTCCATTGTTTTTTTTTCAATGGTGTGCACTTGGCTATATTGGCATTGACCACTCCTAAGTACAGACGTGATGGCCATTTGATTATGGAAGTACCTAATAGGCGGCCTCCGTTACCTCCTATGAAGGGACAGACACTTTTATATCCATGCATTCTCCGGGCCCTTCGGTATCGCGCTGAGGTTCCTCTAACCACTACACCATCTAGGCGGCCTTTTGTTTCACTCTTCTAGCAAGGGAAATTTGAGCATTTGTTTAGATGTTATTTGCTCCTAGATCCCTTTAGATGAAATCCCACAAATGCTCTATTGGATCAAGTGACTGACGTTTGGTAAAGATTTGGTTTGGCACAAAGCAGCTATAGTCTCACAATATATACCGTGGGTTACTGCTGAAAGAAAAAGTCTTCACTCACCCCAGGATTCTCAGCACTTGCCCTGAGATTTCGCTGCAGTATGTTCAAGTGATTAGTTTTATTCATTGTTGCATCAGTAAACTAGGTTACTAACCTCATTGCTTCCAATACAAACCCAAACAATAACGTCGCATGTTTCATGTTTGACAGTCGGAAGGCTCTCTCCCTTTAGCTCTGTGCAGCTTTTTCCTCCGGACATTTTTCCGACCTTTGATGCAGAAAATACAAAATTTTATTTCATTCGAAAGTATTTTGTTTTTCAAAAATCTGTCTTTTGACTAAGATTATTCTAATATTAATTTAGAAAGAATTTATTAGAAAGAATTTATTATTTAGAATTAATTTAGAATATTATTGTATCTTAATTAAGACTATTCTCTTATTTCTGTTCGCTCGGGGAATGAATTGCTTGTTCCGTGAACCCCGGGCATGAAAGTTATGCTTTTCAGTTTTTTTCCAGTTGTGGTTCAACTCACTTTTGTTTTTTTTTTCCTAGAGAGGGGGATCTCTCGAAATGCTTTTAAAAAATTTATTTTGAATTTTTTCCAACACCTTTTAGCTGTTTTTGGAAGTTTATAGTCTACGATTGATTTTTACAGAACAGATTACAAAGCAGTATTCTCGAGGGAACAGTGCAGACAGGAGACCAGATATTAGTTTGGTGGTTAAAAAGCCAGTTTATTTGTTTTTCATAACCACTTTTTGAATCGATGAATGTCTCTTGTTAATAATTTCAGGAACTGCTCTAAGAAATATACTTTAAAAAGATCTAAGATGACCTTCCTTTCAGAAGCACTGATCTTTTTCATATCTGGAATCTCAATAGTAGAAACATACAACGACTTGGTGCACTTGTCTTGTAATAAAATTTCTTGAAAAGCCCTCTTTTTAAAATTCCTACTATTAGCTCGCAGTCTCCCTATATCTTGCTCAAATTTTCAATCCATAAAAAATACTTTTTATTTTAAACTTGCAGCAGATGACACTTGATGCTAATATAGTTTTCTCACATATTATAAATTTTTAAAATTTTAAAATTTTTTCGTATTTTTAACTTTTTTTGTATTTTAAAAATTTTTCTTTGTTGTCCTAAGAAGAATTAACTTTAAAAAGTTTTTCATATTACTTGTTTAAGTGTACGCTGACTTTTGGCGAGTGTGATTGGCAATTGTTTGACGGTGTTTCTTGTTTTTTTTTTTTTAGTCCAAAGGTACTTTGTCCCTGAAGGATCATTGTTTTCGTTTCGGCATTTTGCGTCGGAAACATTAAATGTCGATTCACGTTTCAAACTGTTGCCACCAAATATTGTAACACTGTATTATACTTAAAGGAGATAAATAATGAAGAATGTGCATAAATATATGCATGTTTCTCGCATTGTGATAAAACGACGGTACCTAGAGTCATCGAATTTTGAATGACGTAATCCTACTGCTAATATGGGCATCTGGAAGCTCACATTTGAACTTTGGAATTTGCTTTATTATCTGTTTTATATTTTGTAAAATTTTAACGAATTTTTGATTAACAAACTCAAGGATTTCAAAGCCAGCAATGGCAACTTTGTACAGAAAAAAACATTTTTATCTCCAGCGCGTCAGACTGCGTATAGCAAATTCTAAAGATATGCTCAATTTAAAATTATTTTGCGATAATGCTTTTAAACTGAATATTATGGTTTAGGTGCGAAGAACATAATATTTAAATAAAGGTAACCCACAAAGCGTTAAAAAACTCCCCTTTGGGCGTAATGTAAAATCTGAAAGCTTTTAGATTTTTATTTATTTATTTATTTTCAGTTGTTTGAATCAGGTAAGCTTGAAGAATTACCGAAATGTGCGTTGATTTTCCCAAGCGAGATTTCACCAGTGATTTTAGAAAGAACACGGAAAATGACCACCTGCGGGCAGACAATCGATGGTAAATGTATGTACACTGGTTATCATAAATTAAGGAAAAATCACAAAAATAGGGATAACTCCCACAAAAGTAAGTCAAACCGTGTAAAATTTTGAATATGTTGCCAAGTAAGCGTATCTGACTAAAACTGCAATATGCAAATTAGTGGCACTGCACTCAGAATACGTCATCTGCGAAGAGCATAAAAACATGTTCGAGAGCAAGTCCACATATTTCACTTAAACATCAGAAATCGGAGATAGAGAATTCGTAACAATGACCTCCAGGCATCATTTGCCTGCAGAACTAAGATGGAGAGTCATTGGGAAACTAGAGGCGGGACAAAGTCAAACAGAAGTGGCCAGATGGCTAAATGTGAGTCCTTCTGTGGTTCATAGACTTGGAGGAAATTTCAAACCACAGATTCAGCCTCTAGGAGGTTCCGCCAAGGACGCCCAACTGCTACGAAGAGAGCCGATGACATTTGGCATTATGTGCACGCAGGAATAGAACCCCTACTCGGACTCTTCTTAAATTCTCTCTTGCTGCAGCCACCGAAAGGTTGATTTCAACGTTAACTGTGCGTAGAAGGCTTCACGAAGGTGGTCTGTATGCGAGGCGACCAGCCATTTGCGTGCATCTCTCGTCACGGCATAGGAAGAACCATTTGCAGTGGGCCCGACAACATGTCCACTGGACGCCTGATCAATGGAGGGCTGTTCGCTTTACGGATGAGTCCAGGTTTAGTCTAGAAAGCAATAGTAAGCGTTATTTGATATGGAGAGAACCTGGAACTCGTTATCACTCGTCAAAAATCCTTGAAAGAGATGCATACGGAAGAGGCAGTGCCTGTGTTTGGGTGGCATCTCTTTGGGTGGACGCACAGACCCCCATGTCTTTCCAAGGGGAACGGTGAAGGCTCAGGTTTATAGAGATGACATCCTTGATGCTTATGTGCGCCCGTATGCCGGGGCAGTAGGTGATGATTTTCTGTTACAAGACGACAAGGCAAGATCACACAGTGCTCGCATCGTAGATGATTATATTCAACAGGAAACAATTATGCGCATGGAGTGGTCAGCTCGATCTCCGGACTTGAATCCTATCAAGCACGTTGGGGATGCTTTAAGGAGACGTCTAGCTGCTCTCAATCTGCCCCCTCAGACCCTTACCGCGCGTGCAACTGCTTTGCAAGAGCAATGGCTCTCCCTTCCTATGGATCTGATAGACCGCATAATTGAAAGCATCACACATCGCTGTAAGTGCTGTATTGCTTCTAGAGACTATGATCAAATTACATATTGAAGACACTTTTCCTATAGCAAACTGTCAGCTTCGATTTGTTCATTTTATACATGTGCTAATTTTTATACTACCACAATTGTCTGGTAAATTCTTTTAATGTTATTTGATATCTTACTATGTGTTGTATATTGTGGGTAAGTTTTATAAAATTCTACATGCAATTTTTTCAGTAATAGTGATTTTTGTGATTTTTCCTGGTAATTTATGGTAACCATTGTATTTTCATGGTTTTCCCATGCGTAATGGGAATACAAGCTAGTTTCACCTAATATTTCTTCCGCGAAGAAATATTTGTCTTGGCAGATAAATCTCGGTTTCGTTGCTTTAATATTAAAATCAACCTACCAATCTAGTAAATCATTGGTAATCTATATTCGCTGATATACAGAATACAAATTTCAGATTTCAGAGAATTCTTTTTTAAACAGAAAAATGCAGCTGTTATTCCATATTTGCATAGTGTATTAATTTATCAAAATTGAAAAATCCGACTTTTTGAATCCGGTACAGATGAATTGTATGTCATTATAAAGATATCATTCTTTAAATCTGTTTTATTAGCTCTTTGCGCTCTATGTAGTCCTATCTTTAGTACGGAATCTCGATCAATAAAGGACTGAGTTTTAAGAGCGAAAAGCGTGATAAATCAATTATGCTTTCGTGTTTTTAGTATTTTTATTATAATTATTTATTACTATTTTTTATTATTTTATTTCTAATGGCGGACACTAGCCATTATAGGCGTTGGCCTCTGCTAATGTCAGAAATGGTGGCCCCTCTATTATGGAGGCACCTAATAGATGGGCCATCGTTGCCTCATGCAAAGGGACAGACAATAAATCCATGCTCTCTGCGGGATTCAGACCCAGGCTCTTTGGTACAGCAGTCAGAGTCACTAACTTCTCCGTGCTGGCGGCTTATTGTTAAGTGTAGTAAGCAAAGCAAGTAGGGTCCCTGTCTGAACAAATGACTGTTTCAACAATGACTCTTCTTAAAGCGGATGAAATAGAAAATATTCTTCAGTACAGGTTACTGATCGGGGTTCGGAATAGCAGCCAATGAACTGGCACAATTTTAATTTGAGGATGAAAGGAAAAAGACGTTCGGGAATGGGATTTTACCGTGCGATCCCTTTGTCACTCGACACACATCTATAGTCCGACAGGATAGCGACAGTGCGTTCCTCCCCTGGTCTACAAATTCTACAGAATTGC